>JBBJLR010050260.1:0-11766 GCA_037577145.1 Brachypetersius gabonensis
TTAAAAGAAATAAACATTTGAAATACATCAGTCTATGTGTAATGAATGAATCTAATATACAAGTTTTACCTTTTGAACGGAATTACTGAAATAAATCAACTGTCATGATATTCTAATTTTATGACCAGCACCTGTATGTTGACCCTCGCCCCGTTTTGTTTTGGTGATTTGAAAAACAAATAAATAAAAGAAACTGTATGTCTACTATTGTCCCTGTTCTCATTGCGCAGAAGAAGGGGAATGTGACTGAAGCAAAATAGTTCTCTACACAATATTTATTTGCATGTGTTGAATACTGAATACTGTCCTACTGTTTATTTCTCATGCAATCACAATTGTTCTTTTTCAGTTCTCTTTTTATTCTTCTTTTTATAGCCAAAGTACGCTTCTCATCTGAGATCATGCTGAATTTTGGGGCCGTTCAAACATCCTTAATATCCAGTGCAGTGCGTTTGTATAAAATTTTGTGATCACTCATTCAGGGGCCAAGTATTTGTCATATTAAAATGGGGAGTGATAATTAAAAATTAAAATAAAGCAGACTCTCTGGCAGTTATATTTTTAAGCTGCACTGACTCCATACACTCTGTAGTATTATTAGTGGGGGAGAATAGGACTCTCCCTATCACACGGTGCTACCAATGCTGGAAGGGTTATTTTAAATTTAAAATCAGAATCTGTATTGACCAGCAAATGTTCATGTCTTTAGTACATCTTGCATCCTCACTATCTTTGTTGTATCTTTTGGTAGCAGGACTCAAGTTGAACCACAAGATTCAACTTAAAGTTGCCTGCTGCTTATATTCCTATAGCAAGGCAGGCCTTTGAGACTCTTCCATTAAAACCCACCAGAACTCGTTGCTGAATTCTTTTGTCTTTGTGTCATTACCTCTGAACTTCTGTTAAAAAACATCACAGTTGAAATGACCCTAGAAGAAAAGCATCAGGGATACTGACCACCACAGATTACATTCCCCTTTAATGTGTTCTGGTAAAGTGGATGTTATTTATGTTGTACTGCTCTATTATTGAGCCCTCTGGCTGTAGATGTGGATCATAAATGCCAGCATCTTCCATTTGGCCTCAGAATATACATAATTTAGTGTGCTGTGGGAACATGCCCTCCACGAAAGCTGGCATATGATACCATTTTGACCTCAGTTATACAGTTACGGAATACATTTTGCATTTGTATTAGAGGAAATGTGAGTGAGTTTGTCTTTTATTTGAATGTTCCAGCTGAGACTATGTTCCTCTGGGACTGTGGTTGGCAAACGCTGAACCATTTATTTTTGACTTAAAGTTGTTTATGGACTATTAAGGTTACGAGTGAACCAGTGTCTTATATTTATTTATTTCTTTATTGAGGTTATTATCTCCTATTCTAGTGTATTGGAGTGGTTGTTGGGATTATCTATGAACTAGTATCTCCTCTTCTAGTGTATAGGTGAGTTTATTGAGGTAACGTATGATCTAATATCTCCAACTGTTAATTGAGGTAATTTTGTGGAGCAATATCTCCCATTCTAGTGTGTTAGGACATTTACTGAGTTAGTTTATAGACTAATATCTTCTATTATGGCATATTGAAGCATTTACTGATGTTGTTAATAGACGCATCTTCTAATTAACAGGAACATTTGTTGACATTGTTTTTGGTAATACTTCCTATTGTACTTTAGCGAACTGTTCATTCTAAATTTTAATTGTAAGTACTCTTTTTGAGAAAACTCATAATAATATTTGCTGTTAATCATTTTGTTTTCTGAAGAACTTATAGAAATGTTATTGCACTTTTGTTCATTTTGTGACGTCGGCCCTGGGCCACCACGCCCCCTTGGTCCTCATGCCCAAACATAAACAACCCAACACGAGGGGGCATGACGGATGAGGCCCAGATTTGAAAGTAGCCAATCCAAGATTGTTATTTATTTCTCCTTGCTGCTGATTGGCTGCTGCCCTGTGATGCATTTCTGGCAGATGCAGTACGGAATTTCCACGGTGGAGCGTCTACATTCTCATGGGTTTTTTTTGTTTTGTTCTTCATAAAGTCCTGTATTTTAATTACTGTTTATCCATCCACACAGTCCTGATTTGAATGGACAGTTATATGGATTGTGTGGACTGATCTGTAATCGGTACAAGCTCCTTTGCTTTGTTCTGTGTCCTCCATGCTCTGCTAGAGTTGCAGAGATGGTCTTAGCTCTGGACTGTTATGTCCTCAATTTCTTTCTCTTAACAGGTACGTGTGCTGCTCTCTAACTGTATTTCAGCCAGAGTGGAGGTTTAAATTAACGAATGGATGAGGTTCTAAGGAGATGCAGTAAGATCAGCCTGATCTCCTTCACTCGTCTCCATTCTCACACGCTGGAATAGGGTGGAATTATCTGCTGATAGGAGCACTTTATGGCTTATTAGATTGAGTAATTCATTTTTGGAGTGGAAAATCAGATTGAGATGTAAATGATGCTGCTTCAGGATATGCTTTCCTCATAGTAATCATGTGGGTTTGAATTTTTTTCATTAGAAGAATTACCCATCGGTAGTCAACGAGTAACTGTGCTGTTAGAAATGAAAGGTTTTGTATAGTTAAAGTGGTTAAATGTTCAGTTATTATCTATCTCTATTGCTGTTCATCTCATTTGATGGGAAGAAAGTGGAGTTATCTGATGACTGGAGTAATTATGTTATTAGATTGAGCTTTGGAGTGGAACATCAGATCCAAGATTCAATTCTGATGGAAAGTAGGTCATTTGACATGGACAAGTCTGCTTTTGTGTGCATTAAATGGATGTCTTTTTTCTATATTCTTCATGCTTTTAGTATTCTTAGTGGTCATTCTTAGTGAAAGTCTTAGTAGAAAGGTCTTAATTCTTTGTAAAGTAGAATCTACAGTAGAAATGTATTTTAAGGATGTGGTTCATGAAAGTGCACACCCTGTGGGTACTTCATTAAGGCTAAGTAGAGTCTCTTCTTTGGGACAGCCAGGAGACAACTGGGCTTTCTGTTGAATGGGAGAGCCTCAGGCTCTGACTTTGGCCCAGAATGGGCTGCATTTTCATTACTCTTCTGTGCATGTAGGATGTTAAAGTGAAAATTCCAGGGGTGGTGTAAAGGCCATGTAGAGGAGCCTAAACTGAATTTAGAATGCATGGCAGAAAATATCATGGTTTGCCTCTTAATAAGGTTCTTTAATTTCCTGCGGCACAGTTAAAGTGAATATGAAGGAAGATAAAAAATATTAAAGCCTGAGGATATGCATCATACACACTGATGGGCGGTCGGACATGCATTTGTAATTTTCTGAGTTTAACATTTAAACAGATAAGAGATGTTAGAAATGTACACCTTCTTAAGTAAAGCATACATCTGGCAAATGACAAAATGAGAGGAACAAAAGTAATGTTTGAGAAAAACAGAGCTAACTGGTAGTAAAGAGCTCCACCTTACTGTCATCTAGTTCTGCATGGCAATGAATGGTGTCTAGCCTGGAGGGTTGTGTTCACCAAGTGTCAATAAAATGATCTATAACACTGGTGTTCTCCAGGGCTCTGTGTTTGGCCTCTTTCTATTTTCCTTTTACACACGCTCTTGGTATTATTATATCTTCACATGGTTTCTGATACTGCTGTATTGCTGAAGACGCTCAACTCATCCTCCCCTTTCCTTCAGACGTCTCTCAGATGTCTCAGTGACATTTCCTCCGGCATGACAGTGCATGACCTGAAACAAAATCCGAGCAAAATAGTGCTCCTGTACATCCCAAAACCTGACCTGGTCATCACTTTTGGAGATCACCATACCCACACAAAGAGGACAAAATCTAGGTGTTCTCTTAGAGCTCTCGATTTCATCTCACATTAACAACCTTAAACTTGCAGGTACCTTCTTTATCATCAGGAGAATATGGGTGGTGATGGCCTAGTGGGTGGAACACTCTGGACCATGACTCTGGTCATGGGTTCAAATCTTCAGCACACCAACACTGGGACCCTGAACAAGACCCTTAACCCCAGGTTGCTCCAGGGAGACTGACCCCTGTAGTTAGGGAATGGAAGCCGTTTAGGATAAAGGCGTCTACTAAATGCCATAAATGTAAATTTGTAATTTACTCATTGTGAAGCCACTCAGATATGGCTTATGACTGGCCTCTAAAATATTCTAGAATGAAGCAGAGTCTGGTCTTCAATACACCAAAATTCTCCCACAACACTCTACTACTGCGAACCCTTCACTGACTCCCTGTTGCTGCTCAAATTAGATTTAAAACTCAAAGCCAAAAATGGTTATCAGACCACAAGCACAGCCCGATATGACCTTCTTCTTCTTAAAGGTCATGCATCTGGACTTTTCTTACCATCAGAACTGCTAGGACCCTCACTGTGGCATCTGATCTGTGGATCTGAACCAAATGTTTATATCATAACTAAGCAACTTAACAAAAAAACTCACATATAACTTTAGAAAAGTATTCTCTGCATGTGTGATCTCATAGGATCCTGCTACAAGCTCTTCATTTTAAGCCTAAGCTTACTAGCACTCAAAGCACTCATGTACATTGCAAGTGTCTGCCAAATGCTGTAACGGAAATGTACACATAAATGTAAGCATGCTTAAAGCGTACAGAGATGCACACGCTCACAAACCCATAATTAAAACAATCCATTTAAAATAGCTGTAGTGTTTTTCCCGGGGAGAGCGTGGGGGCGTGTGCTGTTTTTGGTGTCTCGTGTGTTTCACTCATACAAATCGCTCAGTGTGAGGGGGGTGGGCACGTCAGCCCCTATTATAATAGTTCTGGTGTTCAGCATACAAGGCATCTGAGCAACAGAGACCATTTTGCTGGGGTAGTTAGAGGGTCACAGGTAGATATTTCAGTTTGGGTGCCTGGTCCAGTGTGGCTGCTAGCGCTGGGATCAGGCTGTGCTGACTCGGGCCGCCGGGTTCGCTCCTAAATGCTTTGCGCTGAAAGGATATTTTAGACCTGATGTTCTCAGATTATACAAAAAGTCCTTATTACATGAATTGCAGAGAATGATACCTATCAACCGCTCCATCTGTCGTTATATATATATAAAAATGTTGGCCACTGAAATTTTCTAAGATCACTGACATTAGCTGACCTGACACAGTCTCTCGTTTGGGGAGTAGGCAGGTCAGTTCATGCAGCAGAGCTGAGAACAACTGCTGTAGGGGAAGATGCTGATAGACAGTGTGTTGCATCCATCCAGGCTCAAACACACACCTATCAAACACCCTCACCACCTTGACCACACACACAATCACTGTTAAACCTCATGTGACCACACGTATCCATAACAGGAAATTGGAGGCCTCACAGAGAGAGATTATCATCATATCTGGACTTCGCTCAGCCAAATCCTTATCGGTGAATGCAGATGCTACAATAGCACTTTGCCAAATTAAATACAGACAAATGTTTCACTTTTTTTCCATGTAGCTGCAAATCAGTTCCCTGAAAGACTGAAGCTGCTGTCCGAACAATGGGTCTTAGTGCCAGGTGTCATCTTTAATTGTCATGAGGAATATTATTTTCTTTCCTGCATCACAGCATCTGGGTCCTGGCTGTAATGCAGCATGCTCTGCGGCTGACAAGGCAAGATCCAAAGGCAGTATGTTTAGATCCCCAACCCACCCCCCATGTCACTGTCGTTCAAATCGAGAGGCAAAATATGTTTTATATTTTGCATAACAGAATCCTTATTTGGGGTTGTTGCTGGTGAAAAAAGATGCATGACCTCAGACAACATCTAAATTTGTTGTGAATATACAGTTCCAGCACTTGAGTGTTTTTGTCTTTATTGCTGCCCTTGGTCAGGCCTAACAAACACAGCAAATTCCCCCATCGTGTGTCTTTTCAGCCTTTCTGGAGCAGCTGATCAATAAAACATCTTTGTTTTGTTTGAATGCATACCAGTAGCAGGCCTCTTGATATCGGTGGTGTGCTCATCATAACCCTTATTTGTTGATGTCTTATTACTGCAATCGTCACATATCATTATGCAATCATTAAGTTAGCAATGTATTACATGTATGCTTTGCGCTCTTCTGTGGGCTGACTTTTCTATTTTTTCCTGTTTTCAGGATGAAAAATTCAACTCAAATATTGTAAAATATCGTTCCCACAAAGTGAGAACTTTTCATCAAATTCAAAGCTTAATAAAGTATCTACTCTACACACAAATTTTAGAATGTCTAAATATCTGATAACTGAATCTTCCAAAATATTGTTCATGACAAGATATTTGCACATAACCGTAATTAGGATGGCCATGATAGAAATATCAGGACATATAGATATACTCATCTCCATCCAACCTAATATGAAGTCCTGTTTCTGTGAGGATACTCATCTGCTCAGTTGATTCAGACTCTCTTTCTTCCACAAAGCAAGCAAAAACACACAGAATGTGATTTTTTGATTTTTTTGGTTCACATCATCATCACTCCTACTTTGGTAGAAGGATTGAGGTTAAACAGTATCAGTATCAGACAGTATCAGTAGTTTCAGTGTTCTCTTACACTTTCATTGTTGAAATCATGCACATATTTTATGCTAGGCACCATGGGACTTGGGAGTATCATGGGCAGTGTTTGAGTGACAGAGAAGCTTGTGCCTTTGCAGCAGTGCATAAAGCGTATGAGATACATTAGATGAGAGAGCTCTTTTGTTATTTGAAGCACAGGGCGCCTAGAAATTGGGAGCAAAACATAGATTACCTTTAAAAATGTAAATACACTTCGTATCTCAGGTTACATGTTAGAGCTTCTTCGAATGATATTTTGAGGTATCAAGAGATGGAGACTGTATGGACTTTGAAAAAGAGATTTAAATACAATTATGTATTCAAGACATTCTGTCTAAAATGAAGTTCTTACTAATTTTCAGCAAAATTTTCCATTGCCTTGTTTTTCATTGGTCCTCCCTAGCCGGGTTGGACTGACCATCTGGCGTATCGGGCTTTTTCCCGGTGGGCTGGCGTGCTGTTTGGGCTGACAATGTTTGTTTGTTTGTTTGTTTGTTTGTTTGTTTATTCATTTATTTAATCATTCATTCTTTCATTCATTCTTTCATCTATTTATTGCTCTGACCGGCCTATAAGACTCGTAGATCTGCGGCCCAGTAGACACTGCGCTGGCCCAATCAACTTTTTAAACACCACCCGCTTTTTCTTTGGTCCCTGTTCTTGTGTAATTCATTTGCCAGGAAAGTCAGCACAGGAGTTTATTTCTGACCACCAGCCCCTGAAACACTCATCTGTGGCCCACTGACACGGGACTGGCCCAATCATATCTTTAAACACCTGCCCCTTTTGGCTCTGTGCCTGTGGAGGCACAGAGAGACTGCGAGAGAAAAACAAATTGCCACTTCAGGCAGACACTACTATATGTGCCAAAATGACTAGCTGTTTGCAAAGTTATGGTGATAACACATTAATACACAGACTGTCTAACAGCCGCACTAGTTTGTCTTGTTACTTTTCTGAATGCGGGTGAAATAAGCTAATATTATCTTCAGTGTTACCGCTAGGAGAACGCCTATATATATGCTGAACCTAATCATCTTATTGAAAGTGAGAACATTGTTTTTTTTACCGCCATTCATCAACATTAAAAGTGAGACTGCAGTTAATTATTCATTATTGGTGGTGGTGTGAGTAGAAGGTGGTGATGTGAGTAGAAGGCACTTCATGGGACATGGTGTTAGAGACTTGTTTTCTGTAGGTAGTTAAGAACAATATACAGACATGAAAGACATCCACACTTTTTAAAATCAACCTCTCTCGCTCTTTCTCTTTCTCTCTCTCTCTCTATCTTTATCTCTGTCTCTCTCTCTTTCTCTCTCTCTCTCTCTCTTTATCTCTCTCTCTCTCTCTCTCTCTCTCTTTATCTCTCTCTCTCTCTCTCTCTCTCTCTCTCTCTCTCTCTCTCTCTCTCTCTCTCGCACGCATACAGAATGCCCTCTATTTTTTCCCAAATATTCATCAAAAGATTCAGCTGAATCAGTTTTGACTGGGTAAGTTCACAATTTATTGATGACTGCTTTGTTGGTATACACATTCATGGGAGTGCAAAACTGGGTGGTGTGTGTAATCGTATGTGCTGCACCGTTCTACCTCAAAATGCCAGGGTCGTTTTTATACCTCTGTGTTTAGCTCCACCCTCCGCATAACATGCTATCATCCTACATTAAAGCTCCAGAAAATCAAGGACATTTATTAGCCAGAGCAATGTAGATCTCAGAAAGGTACATGTCTTAGGACCAGGATTGTTGGTGGAACCTATAACATTTCAGTTCACCTGAATACAAACAGTTTAAAGATACCCTCAAAGGTTCAAAAAGGTTCAAAAGATTGGGATTAAGTTTAAATTTAAGATTAGGATTAAGTTTAAATGTAATTTAATCCCAGCTGGGGCAACTGGAAGCCTAGTGGTTAGGGTGTTCGCCCTGCGATCAGGAA
Organism: Brachypetersius gabonensis; assembly: GCA_037577145.1. Classification (NCBI taxonomy): domain Eukaryota; kingdom Metazoa; phylum Chordata; class Actinopteri; order Characiformes; family Alestidae; genus Brachypetersius; species Brachypetersius gabonensis. The sequence continues at coordinate 8,484 of JBBJLR010050260.1, forward strand.
GTTGTGGGTTTGAGTAGATTTAAATTAAGGTTAGAGATAAAACCTGTAAGTATTGGGCTGATGCCCAATAATCATTGAGCCGTCAGAAAACCTTTCAACTGGGCCTTTCAATGAGTTGGACATTTGAGGATTTTCTATTGGCAGTACCATGATGATGTGTACCATGATGAATAGCACATTTTCAGACAGTGTTTTGTATAAAATTCAAATAAATTCAATTCAGTTCCGCTTAACTTAAATAGCTATTTTACAGCAATGCTGTCACAAAGCAGGTTTACAGAGGACAGGGTACAAATTATAGCTGTAAAGAGTGCAAGTCAAGACTCTGACATACCTAGCTATAGCAGTCTAGCTAGAAGAGCTTATGTGGTGCCCCCCACAGTAAGCTATTACAGTAATCGAGTTTCGAGCAAATAAAGGCATTAAAAAAATTTAAACGTAGATTTCTTAACTACCATAACTAATTATTTTATCTGTCGATTGACAGATCTCGATTGATAGTGTCACCAAGAATTTTTACAGTTGGCTGAATTTTATAAATTCATAATAACTGCTAATTTAAAGGCTTTTGGTAAATAACCCATATGGTGATGAAAAGGCCCCATTATTACTGGTGAGACTTCTTTAAACAGGGTTATAGGAACAGAATCGAGTGTAGAAAATTCCAATGAGAGAATAATCATGGTGAGTTCTGCCTGTTGAACAAATGTGGTGGAGTAAAACGTCTAGGTAGAATTTCTTGTCTAATGACTTCAGATGTATTGTGGAAAAAGTACATAAAATCATCCCTACAATAGTTGCCGGTACCTGTAATTCTGCAACTCCCAGGTTTGCGGTTAGTTTAGAAATTACACTGAATAGAAACCTGGGATTATTTTTGTTAGATTCTATGAAAGATGATAGATAGGACGAGCGTGCCACATTAAGTGCTCTGCTGTAGTCTCTAAGGCTCTTTTTCTACACTGGAGTGGAAGTATTCCAGCTTGACTAATCCTCATTTATGCTCTAGATTTCAAACGCTTTGCTTTAGAGCATGTGTTTGATCATTATACTAAGGAGCTAGAGAGAAAGAGCTCGAGAGAAAGAGATCTTATTTTTATCCAGGGAATCTGTTAAGGAACAGAGTTTTATTATGCCAGAGCATAATAACCCCTACTGCGGGGTTTACAGGTGGAGTCAAGAGTGTGCTGTCTCAGTCAAGGCGCATGGAGTTGCTACCAACAAGTCTGACTCTCACTTTCTAGCCTTGACTAAACAAACTGACACTTCATTTAAATAAAAGCTCCTCTATTACTCGTCTCTCGGTCTGTAGTTTGGTGATGTTATTCACGGATCAGAGCAGTTTAATAGTCTTTAAAATGTCAGGTTAATTCACTAGAGTTGTGCATTCTAGTGACTAGGATAAGGAACAACTGCAGAAAAGCAACAGCGACAGCAAACAAGAAGTGTACCCTCTAATTAAAGTGTTGCCAAACTCATTGTACAATAGGGAAGGAAAATTATCCATTAGCAGCTGAGAATGGGCCATTTGCCAAGAACATTACATGAATTCTAAATGTGTCCTAATGTTAAAATGCAGTTGCTGACGTTTTTCTTGTCTTCTCAGAAATTAGAATTAAGTAAAATAGACTGGAGAGAAATGACTCACTTTGTTATAAAGTAAACAGACTAAATATTCAAATGACCTATGAGATTCTTGCTCTACATTAGAGAATACAAACACACGACTGCAACAAACACACGGTTTAAAGTCTTTGTGAGGACTTTAGTTCAAAAGTGATGACAAAAATAATAGAATCACTACATATCAACCCTTTTTCCACCCGCAGGGAAACGGCTCTGTTATGTTCTGTTCAAAATTCTTGAAAACCTCTAGATGGCACCATCTAGAGAACCATCCCCTGTTTCCTCCAGTTTTGAATGGGTTTTAAACAGAGTTCTTAGTTATGAGCAATATCGTTATGTGCAAAAGTTGTACCATGAGAAATAACATGACTTCAATTTTACAATCACATATTCATAATTTTCATATTCACACATTTGGTATTACTAGTAAATCAGTTAACTTGAAGTTACTTATCTATAGTATTAATACCCACCACTTGTGTATATACCATAGTGTATTCCTTCTAGTTTTTTTATTAGATTTTATTTAGATCCATATTTTATATTTTTCTTTTCTCTGCGTCTTAACATTAGCAGTCGTAACATTAGCATTTTTTTTCTGAGGTCAATGACGTTTTCTGATTCTGAAACTTCCATCTACAGAACCAGTCCTCATTAATACCAGTTTTGAAGTGAGGATGTAAAATGGCGTAAACGGTGACAGATCACATTGATTGCCTGTGATTGCAGAAGTTTGTTTTTATCCCCAAAACACTTACTAATGATCAAAAGTAATAACTGAAGAAACTGTAGAATGATACGACGACTGATGTTGGCAAAGGTTATGCTGGAAACACCATTAGTGTTTTGGTTCTAGCTGGAAATGAACTGCTATGGGTCTGAAATGACTGTTCAATGACTGACTCCAGGTTTGGAGCTTTCATTAAGATGTGTCAGAGTTTCTCAATACAGTCTAACACAGATTCCACATCACAGGCCAAGCTCAATATTTGTCCTACTCGACCCACTCACTAAACCCGGCAATTAGCAAATGAACTGAAACATGTGTGACTGACCCAGTAAAATCAGTAACTATGCTGGACTTCAGTCCTGTGCTGGACCTCAGACTTATGCACCCCTGATCAAACACAATCTTTGGCTAAAGAGAATTTGGAATTCCCATTATCAGGATACATTAGCAAAGGAGCAAAAAAATATACGTCATTAATCATCTTTAGCCCTGTATATACCTGTATTACCTTCGGGGCAGTTGAAGCAGTACAGTCAAGGTGCTTCAGGCTCAACTGCTTTGGGTCGGTATCTTTTTTCTGCTGCTGACTCAGAAATGCTTCATGTTGTTTTATGAGCCCTTGGTGATTGCAGTTCCGCTATTTATACAATAGCTGTTTCAGCATTGTTCACTGAACCTGTACTTTTTTTTATCTTTGTTATCAGGACTCTTTGAAGTGTTTTCCCATTTTCCCATCCCTGGTCTCCTAGTCCCATTCCAGTATGAATTTATTCTGGACTCCATGCCAGCAGGCTTAGTCTGCATATCAGCAACCAGCACCACAAAGTTAGCAGTATAATGTTAACTTTTCCTTTGAAACACACACACACACACACACACACACACACACACACACACACACACACACACACACACACACACACACAC
>JBBJLR010050271.1:0-11766 GCA_037577145.1 Brachypetersius gabonensis
CTCTCAGTTTTGGACTCATTGAAAGAGACACTAAAAGACTTACAAAGAAGGAAAGTAATAACACCGGTACATGAGCCAACAGACTGGGTGAACAGTCTGGTGGCTACAAAGAAAAAGAATGGTACGCTCAGGGTGTGTTTGGACCCTTGCGACCTAAATCAGGCTGTCAAACGACAGCACTACTCTATTCCTACTCCTGAAGATGTACGCAGCAAATTAGCAGGCAAATCCATCTTCTCCATTCTGGATGAAAAAGACGAATATTGGCAGATCAAACTTGATGAGCCGTCGTCAAAACTCTGCACCTTCAACACTCCGTGGGGCCGGTTCCGCTTCCTCAGATTACCATTTGGAATAAAATCTGCTAGTAAGGTGTTTCAGCAGAAGAACTGTGAGACCTTCGGGGATATCCCAGGTGTGCACATCATAGCTGATGACATGATAATAGCGGCATTGTCAGAACAGGAGCATGACGAGATCCTGCAAAAGGTGATGGAGAGAGCCAAAACAGTAAATGTGAAGTTTAGCAGAGATAAGATTCAATTCAAAGTTCACACAGTTAAATACATGGGTCACATCATTACAGCAGATGGGCAGAGAGCGGATGACGCAAAAATCAAAGCGATCATCAACATGCCAGACCTGGAAGACAAACAAACTCTCCAACGGCTGTTGGGAATGACAAAATTCCTGGCGCAGTATGTGCCTAATGAAGCCTGACTCACGGCACCACTCAGACAATTATTCAAAAAAGACGTAGCATGGCAGTGGTGCCCACACCACACTACCGCACCGAAAGCACTGAAGTCTGCCCTCACACAAGCCCCAGTGCTGAGATACTATGATCAATGAAAACCACTGATCCTACAAGCGGATTCCTCAAAAGATGGGTTGCTGCAGGAAGGTAGGCCAGTGTGCTATGCCTTGCGAGCACTTACAGACACAGAAAAAAAGGTATGCACAAATAAAGAAAGAGCTGCTCACGATAGTATTTGCCACCAAACGGATTCACCAGTTTGTATATGGCAGACCAGTGACTGTGCAGTCCGATCATAAGCCTCTAGAGGTCATCATGCATAAGCCGCTGAACAAAGCACCAGCGTGGCTGCAAGGAATGATGCTACAGTTGCAGAGGTACGATCTTAAGATCACATACACACCCGGGCGGCACATGTACATTGCCGACACGCTCTCATGGGCCACAAAAAGCAGTGATGATGGGCTAGCGGATGAAGACACTTGTGATGAGAAAGTTGTGTATGCATTAGAGGCTGTAACACTTGATGAAACACTTAGACAGCTAAAGGAAGCAACAAAAGCTGACTGTGTGTTACAGGCGGTGTCTGAGAAGCACATGACAGGCTGGCCCGCAAAGAGGTGCAGTCTGGACAGGACACTGCACTGCTACTGGCCAATGCGCAACAGCATCAGCATACAGAATGGCATTGTCATGGTAGGAAATAAAATAATCATACCTCAGGGTTTCAGAAAAGTGATTTTGGAAAAGCTGCAAGGAGAGTCCTTTATTGGCCTGGCATGACACAGGATATAGAAGCAATGATAGAGAAATGTGTGCAGTGTCAGCAGCTACAGCCCAAACAGCAGAGAGAACCTCTCATACCACACCAGGTACCAGAGCTACCATGGACGAAGGTCGGGGCGGAGATCTTTGATCTGAACGGTCAGTCGTATCTGTTACTAGTAGACTACCTGACCAAATACCCTGAAGTACTTAACCTACCGGATAAAACAGCCTACACTGTGATTCAGAAAATGAAATCTATTTTCGCTAGACACGGGATCCCCAGGCAGCTGGTGAGTGACCATGTACCATTTTCAAGCCTTGAAATGAGATCTTTTGCAGCATCATGGGAGATCCAGCTCACTCACTCCAGTCCAGAGCGGGCCATAAAAACAGTTAAACATGCACTGATGAAGGCAACGCAGACAGGCACAGACCAACACCTAGTGCTGTTGTCACTGAGAAACACGCCAGTGACAGGGCTGGACATGTCGGGTCGGGTCTTGCGCAGCACACTTCCTTGTTCCAGTGCCATGCTGAGACAACCAACCTCCCATCATATCCACGACAAGATACAGAACTTACAGAATGGCCAAAAGCGACTCTATGACCAGCACGCCAAGCCATTGCCCATGCTCACACCAGGAGACACCATGCACATGCAGACACGCCGTGGCTGGGAGCCCGCTGTTGTTGTCCAACGGAGATCCGAGCCACGTTCCTACACTGTGCAGACACCGACAGGTCGGATGCTCAGGAGGAATAGGCGCCACCTGAGGAAACAGGAAACAGAAGGGCAGGAAACAGAACTTGAAACTGTTTAAAATGTTTATTGTTCTTTGATACATGTACATTGGCATAAGAGTGATTTAAGTTGTTTGCATTACAAGATTTCAGGTTCAGATGGCTGGATTAGTGTGCCAGCACTCATATAAGGAAAAAAAGGGATGTGGTGTATTTGAGCTAGCACTAGGTGCTCGATTAGGCATGGGAATGTTCTGTGTTCGATTGCGCATGCCTGAGAGCTGCGAGACGTGTGTTCAAAGTAAAAGCAGTTAGCCGCCAGCTTTGGTTCTTGTGCTTTGCCCACCTCGTAACCCACTGGTACCTGAACTTTAATAGTCAGCGTTACACAGAAACACAACAGATCACAGGTGACGATTCTTACCTTTCACAGCTATTCAAACCCATTTGTGTCAAGTTGTTTGCATGTTATCAGGCCAAATCACCAGGGTGTGTAAACTTTTGATCAGGTTCATCTGGGTAGTTTGTGTTGTGATTAGGATTTAAAGGAGTAAACACAGTTGTTTGACCACGACAGAAAGAGAAGTGTTAGTGTTGTCATATTCTCTGAAAAATGCTTAAGAAATCCTGAATTCTGCCAGGGTGTGTAAACTTATGAGCACAACTGTATGTGATAAAAAAGAGGGAATTCCAGAAAGCGCTATTTCTCCTTTTTTGTTTTTACAGAGATGAAAACATTTACTTCCTGAATCAAAAGACAACACATCCTGAACTGAACTTTTCTGTAAAACGACCGTAATATATTTCTTATAGTCATATAGAGCTTTAAGTCATGATGACACACACACACACACACACACAGCAGAGTCCTCAAACTTCTCTTTCAAGTCCAGCCAGACGCGTCCCCAGAGAGTCTCTGCCACACGCTGTGTTTCTGAGCTCTAACAGATTACTCCCAGCTCCTCCTGCTCTGGAGAGACATACCACGCTCTGTGGACCAGTGTCCTTCTGCCTTTCAGCACCGGTTTGGTACTGAGTGTTTGGACCAGGAGCTACTTCAGCACTTTAGGGTGCTTTCACACCTACAGCATTTGGTGCGCACCAAACGTGTTTGGTCCCTTGGTCAAAGTGAATTGTCTGGAAAAAATGATCTGCAGGTACAATGTAACGCGCAAGGATCAGTGCCACGAGCGCAATGCAGAGCCGTTCCTCAATGATTATTGAAAGTGGCGTGATTTTCTGAAAATAGTCTGTTTCCGGTGCCGATGGTCTTCGCGTCTATTCTGGTTCATTTAGAACTCTGCATATGTGAAAGCAAACCGTACCCACGTCTGTTTATTACACTGTAACATTTTTCTGACTGGTGCGGACTAAAGCAAACTATAGGTGTGAAAGCACCCTTAGTTCCCGGTCAAGACTGGTCTCATTATGGTTTCCGGTTCAGACTGGTCTCATTCTGTCTCCCGGTCCAGACTGGCCTCATTCTGGCTCCCAGTCCAGACTGGTCTCATTCTGTCTCCCAGTCCAGACTGGCCTCATTCTGGCTCCCAGTCCAGACTGGTCTCATTCTGGCTCCCTGTCCAGACTGGTCTCATTCTGGCTCCCAGTCCAGACTGGTCTCATTCTGGCTCCCAGTCCAGACTGGTCTCATTCTGGCTCCCTGTCCAGACTGGTCTCATTCTGGCTCCCAGTCCAGACTGGTCTCATTCTGGTTCGCCTCTGGTGGAATGAGCCGCCAGGTTCTACCAGAGCAGCAGAAACCCTCTCCATCTTCAAAACCTCCAGAAGACTCGCCTGCTTAGAGAACATCTCCTCTATCCTCCTTAAATCATGCTGCTCCTTCTATCTGAACAGGCTCTTCTTGCACTGCTCCGTTTGTTAAGCTTTAGTGCTTAAAACCCTCCTCTGGTTCTCACACTGTCCTGAAGCCTGAGTGTTTTTCATCAGTCGCTTCGGATTAAAGCTTCTTCCAGATGAATGTAACATAATGTTGAGTCATTATGTTCCTCTGAAGAATGGCCCAGTGGGCTCTTCGGAGCTCTCCACCGCACGCGCGTCCCAGTTATGCTTTGATGGGATTTGTTTATGTTGTACAGCCTTTTTAAAACCAGCCACCCTTAAGAGCTTCGTTTTGTCTGCTAATGAATCCAATGTCATCTCGGAGCAGGAATCCAAAACAAAAGCCGTGTTTGCGTTCGTTTAAAAGCGATATGGAAGAACGTCGTTCCTCAAGGTTGTCACAACACTCGACCACATTAATGCCCGAAAATGTGCCGTGGGTTCGAGATCAGAGATGCGCCATAAATCAATAAGAGCTCAGACCTCGCGGCTGCTTTTTGATGTCTGTCAGATTCGAAGGGTGGAAGTCATACGACACTTCAGTTTTCATGTTTAATAAGAGAAGAGAATCAAATATTATTCATTTATTCGTTATTTTGTGAATACGACCCACATTTGGGGTCTATTAAAGGATATAATATTGACCATCAACATTATATAAAATTTTTATTAGATATTAATCTCTGTGGCCCCTGTTAGTCCTGGTCCTGATCGTCCCCCACGGCGCCCCCTAGAAATCAACACATGAAGTGAAACCCTGGGTTTTGGATAAAGATGGTTACAGTTTGAAAACAAATCCATCACCTCCGAGACAGTCTACGCCCACAACATGCCCCAAACACACACACAAACACACACACACACACACACACACACATTCCTCAGTCCAGGCTGCACAAACAAAACAACCCAAAGCCTGAATGCTGCAGTTCTGACTGCTTCTGGCCACTTTCAGTTCTACCAAATTTTTTTACTGTATTTTGTCAAGAAACACTTTTGCCTTCGTCACAGTTGTCGCACTTTTACTCGTGTTTATGAAACACACTAATGAAATATAAAACACTGTTCAGTCTGTTTTTTGGATGATTAATAATACCCAATTTAATATTGACTACATTATTGATAAACTGTTAGATGAGTGAATGTACTGTAAATAAAAAATATGTTCTTGGTTTAAAAGAAAAAGAAAAAGCTCCTTCATGTGGCCGCGAGCAGCCCGACTGGTTTTATTCAAGTCAAATAAGTTCTTTGAATCAAATCAAATCCAAAAGCCTTTATGAAAAAATAATGATGTTCATCAATCCAAGTCTCACAAACACTTTAAATCAACTTCGGTTTGTTAGAGCGCGGGATCAGCGGGTCTAGACCAATCAGGGCTTTAGAGATTAGGGTGAGCAGAACATCGGCCTCCTGCGTCCTTAAAGCTCTTCTCTGGTCCTCCAACCTGGATCTCCGTCGGACCCAGGTTAGGGTTTGGAGACCATTGCAGGAGGAAGATGAGTTTTTAATCTTCTCTAATCACGGAGCTCGAGTCCGTTTACAGCTCGTCTCCGCCGTGTCCAGACTTCGGTCTGCTCTGAGGAAACCGAGTCCAGCAGCACCTCAGAAAGCGTTCAGGGAGGATCAGGAAGGCTCTGGCCGAGACTCTGGGTTTCCAGTGAAATCCAGGCCACACGTTTACGATGGAAAGTCTGCATTTACAAACCGAGTTATTAAGGAAATTAGATGTTCGATGCTGAGTCACATTCCGTTTTATTCTCTCATTAGTCTACCCTTGGTGGGGTGGAACCGACCCACCGGGAATTAATGCCCCGCTCCAGTAAAGCCTCTGCTGCCTTCGCTCCTATAATGAAGAGCTGCTTCCAAAAACCCATCATAAAGGCTTTTCAGGACCAACAGCGTTAAGAACAAGTGGAAACAAGAACAGAGAGCAAAACCAGAGTGTGATCTTTCATACAGAATGATTTCTGATTTTTCTTCTTTTGTAGTCCCATGTTTGGTACTTAATGGGAGACTTGGGTCGACGAGTTCCTTCATTCAGCACCCCCTGAAGTACTGCAGGTACACAGCACTTTTTAGGCTCGAGTTTTATCAAAAATGACACAATCTGTATGTCAGCTTGGGCTCCAGAAGGTGCGTGACCCTCATTCTTTACGACTCATTTGTGGAGTAGCGCCACCTAGTGAATGACGTGAATTCATCACAAGATATCGGCTTTAGTGATGGGCTGGATTTTTGACAGACTGCATCACATTCTATGCAAGCGCAGCGAATTTCGTCTATAGGGGGCGCTGCAACTGACATGTCTGAATAACTGCTTAAGCCGAACTGCTGAATTTGTGTTTATACTCAACTACATTTGCTCCTTCTGCTCCATTTGGCTTGTCAGTCTTGTGAAAACTTGTAAAACCTGCAAAAATGCATCATGAGTTAGTAGAACAAGTGGAAACACGAGAAACTGGGGAACGCGAGCAGAACCAGAACCTGATCCTCGCTGAGGGGAAACCGTCGGTGGTCTGCTGAGGCGGACGATGTACAAACTGGATGGAGTCTAATGAAGCACTGGCTATAAATCCGCAGCCTGAAAGACCAGCAAAACAAGAGGCCGGCCACGTTCAGCGCGGCACAGATGTGGAGCTCAAATCATGGCCTTAATTAGTGCTGACGCAATCTGGAAATATAAATCCATCAGCCTGAGGGGACCTGGTGTTCGCGCTCCGAGCTTCCTGGGGGAAACTATGCCGCGCTCTTCTCAAAGGAACGATAAAGCCGAAGTGATCAACGCTGCCGCCGAGGGCCAAGAGTCGCCGCTGCCAGCGAGATCAGGATGGAGGACGGCCAAGCCTTTTGTTCTGTCGCAGATCTGAGAATCGACATTAAAAATCAGTCAAAGAGAAATGGAGGAGAAGACAAAAAGATGTTTCAGGGTGAGAACCGCGGTCTTAACTCAAAATTAACTCCAGAGTACAATAACAATACAGTCAGAGAAACACTTTAACTCCCAGACCCTTTATTATTCCCACCAGAGAGACCAAACTCAGGTATGACAAATGCTTTATTGTCGTTTTCTCCACATCAGTGCCGTTAAAAAAGGCTACAGGCGTCGCAGACTCTGCCCCAGTTGGGTCCCTGTCTGGCTCCGGGGGCCCCTTGGCCGTCTGGAGCTCCGGGGTTTTACTTGATGCCGCTGTTGCTCATGGTCTGAGCTTTACAGACACCCCTCCCCGACACCTCGAAGGCGGCTCCCCGGAACGTGGCCACACACTGGTTGTCGGTGCGAAGGTCCGGCTGCACCTGCTCCCACACTTTCTTCTTGGGGTTAAGTTCCTTGTCCGGCTCGCCTGGATCAGACAGAACAAAAACACAAACATGGTCCATCAGGAACGTTCGGACTCAGGAACCTCCTAGAACCACAGTCTGGTGAGTTAGAATGTCTGCCAGTGGTTTTGAGTATCTTGTGTGGAAATTTGAGCCTGGAGGCAGAAAGTCCTACAAAATCTGCTGCGTTTTTAAATGATGCCCCAATGTTTGAGGAGTACCAAAAATACTTCATAATTAATCATTATTCATTCTCACATGGCCACTTTCCAAACACAGAATTAGACGGGCTCGTTTCGTTACTCCACTGATGTCTGATTTTGCAGTTTGGACTGTAGTGTCAAACTTTAGTCTTTAGGTCTTTTAATTCCAGAAAAGATGATATTGAGCGTTTAATACTTCGAAAGGCATCGCAATATGTAGCAGATTAGTCACAATACTGAGATTTTCCCCATATCATAGAATTCTAAATCACAATTGTCCAAATTCTTAAACTCTATAGACAAAATCTCAGTATCGTCTACAGCTGTAGAACACAAATAACATGTTAAACTGTAGTTTAATGTCGGGAAGCTCATTCAAGGATTATTTAAGGTCTCGGTCACAACACAAACTGTTCCTCTAAACCCGATTTTTTTAAAAGGAGGTTCTTCCTTCAGTGGCGACGCCAGAGCTGTAAAACCCAGTGGCAACAATTAGAGAGGACCATTCGGTTTTGACGGTTAGATTAAAAATGCCGTCAGAAAACCACTGAGGGCAACATCAGGACAACGCCGCAGCAGGGTCGTCCTGGACCAGCTCCAGAAACAGTCCATGCTCCATCATCTCAGAACTCAACCGGTTTGTGGGATTTTGTTTGCTCCTAGGCCAAGACTTTTTCTCAGGCATAACTTCACATTACTGAACACAAAGGCCGTTTGAGTGATCTCTGTCGTGGGTCACATTTCAACAATATAAAGTTCAATAAAACTCAAGACAGAAAACACCATTCATGTGTTGCAAAATGAACCTAGAACGTTCCAGTGACACCATGAAAGTGACGCTATATTTTTTACCCCCCCTTGAGGTTCTGGGTCTGGAAATGCCTGATGTTTGTGGACCTGGAGGAATAGAGGAGACCGAGTGCATCTGAGAATGTGGAGTAATGAAGACTGGCCAGTTTGGTGACCTCACGTAAATCTGGCCTTTGGAACACTGGTTAAAACTGAATAAGGTACATGATACAAACTAAATTAACGTATATTAGGAATCAGGTCAAACACTCGTATACAGGCATCTGAAAACAGACCAAGCGTTTTAGCCGACAAAGCAAAAATTTTATTCATCTTTAGGATTAGTCGCTTCAGCCTAACCTCGGCCTAACTCCAGCCTAACTCCAGCCTAACTCCAGCCTAACTCCAGCCTAACTCCAGTCTAACTCCAGTCTAACTCCAGTCTAACTCCAGTCTAACTCCAGTCTAACTCCAGTCTAACTCCAGTCTAACTCCATGAGCTCAGCCAGGGAAATTTTTGCTCAGAGGTGAAGAAAACGAATATCTGTTGGTTTGAGCCAGAATGACCCACCTGTCCTTCAGACCGTGTGAACAGTTCAGGCCTGGTACATCCATCCAAGAGCCTTTCTCTACTGTGGAGAGGACCTGGAGACGCTTTCTGGACTGAAGGGTTTTGGAGCTGAGCTCAGTGTGTGAACCAGATTGTATATTCAGAACATCCATCACTTATCTCCCGGACGAGCCCTGGCTTTCTTCCCGTCCCGGGTTCTGACGGGACGCCTCGTAAAACAGAGACGTGGAGGAGACAAACACCGGTGTCCATTTCTCCTCACAGTAAACATCCCATTGACAGGCCAGCTCTTGTTCTCCACTTGTTTAACGACTCAATTGTTTAACTCAATTGTTTAATTGTTTAACGACTCCACTTGTTTAACGCAGATACCGAGAGGTGGCAGGGACAGCTGTCGCTGCCTCGCTCTGTCCCGTCCTGGCCCAAGTCCCGTCGTAAAATTCTGTTCCGTTTTTTCTGCCTCTATAAAACCCTATAAAACCAGCAGCAGGGCTCCAATAAAGGTCTAATTTTTAACCTTTAGAGGTGTTTGTGAATCAATGCCTGAGTGGGCGGAGCCAGAATAATGAGATGTATTAATATGATTTAGTTTATCGTAGCTTATTTTCCCATATATGGTCTATACATATGTGGGGAGTAAATGTACCATTCACAACATTATTCACAGACTTTTTAACTCCAGGAAAGTGATGATATGGATGCGTTAATATACTGAAAGACATCACAGTCTGAAGCAGTAAAATAAACCCAGAGCCAAGACCAGTATCAGAGTAGTTCCAGCAGTAAAACCGTTTTCTGTCTGAAGAGTAAAGTGACGGCATGCTGTGCTGGTCTAGACCCGTCTCTCGTCTCGGACTGTGGGAGAGTAAACACAGCCTTTAGACCGTTCACTGATCATTAAGATATTATATATAATACAATGAGGGACTTTTATTTAGGCCCAAGTGAACAATTCGCCTCCTTCAAAAAGGTCTTGAGTCCCATCAGTGCTGTTCTTGGCCAAAGACGTCTGTCTAGAACTCTTATGCAAGTTCTGACCCAGAGGAAACAGTGTTTGTTCAGTTTCAGTTTTCTTCTCTTTCTAATGCTCCAGGATGGTGAAAATACTGTAAATGTATTTGTAGTAAATTGTATTTGTTAGAATAAAGAATAATGAGTGGATTTTAGCATATACTGAATGAGTATCACGCAAATGTATTAGTGTGTGCCAAAACTGAGGCGAGTTACTTCTGGGGTTCATTCATGCTTCATCAGCAAAGCAAATTCTTTGTAAAACTGATTAACCTTTAGGCAATTGATCAACTCGAATTGATTAAATCCAATCAATTAAATTAAAATTTCATCAAGCAATTTCTTACAGGGTGAAAGCACAGACCCCAAATCGGTCTCTGCACTCTGCACGGACTCTGCCATCCATTCTTGTGAGTGAACGCCACCTCAGTGTTTTATTGCTTTGGTTACTAATAGGCTGAAGCTCTGCTGCATGGGGGGGCGGGTCCAAGAGTGCGGTGGTGTGTTTTACCTGGAAAGCCCTGGCAGGTGACCCTCTCCCCCGGCACTGCCCCGCTGGGGGGGTCCAGGATCTCCACCTTGTCTGGAGAGCTGGCACACATGACCATGGCCTGCGAGACCACGCCCCTCATCTTGGCAGGCTTCAGGTTACACAGTAGCACCGCCATGCGGTTCTGCATCTGCAGGAACATCAACACACTTCAAAAACAATAATTCTACACACCTTCTTCAAGGCTTCTACACACCACACCTTTCACCACTTTATCCATTATTACTCCAGAACCTGCAGGTCTTTATTCTGGTTAAACTGAAAGGTGTTGGTTGAGCTGCTCTAAATGAAAATGTGTGAAATAAAGCCAGTTTCCTTTCTAAGATGAGAGAATCTGTAACAGTGCAGGTCTGACTCCTATTAACTGATTGTTGGTGATTCAGAGTCAAATTCTAGACTGTCCTTTAACTTTAAATGCTCTGTTACTGTTTCAGCACTTAATAGCTCCTTAAATATCTTACACTGGTCTGGAGATCCACACCATCATCATCATTATATTAGGGTGCTTTTTGTAGGAATAATAAAAATAAAGGAACTTTGTTAGTTTAACAAGAATAAAACCCTGCAGTTTATGGAGTAAATGGATCAGGGGTGGAACCTGAGGTGTGAAGTGTGTGACTGGTGGTGTACACAAGGCTGATCTGTGTTCAGTCACTGCTGTGGAAAAGTTCTGGATCTCTGCTCTCAGAAACACAATCTACCATCAGAACAGCGACTTCATTACAACCCAGGAAAAACTGATTCAGGCGGGTTAATGGTGTAATTAGGATTACAGTCAGACTGAGGGTCCTTGAATAAACTGTAAACCCGAACACAGGAAGCTTCAGTGAGACAGACCGGACCCTGACAGCAGCGCGGCCCGTTTATTACACTAATAACCCAACCCCCCCCCCACACCCCCTTTCAGTATTCAAACTCCAGCCTTCATTTTAATGGAAAACAAACGCATTGGTGATGTACTGCTGCGCTCGGCCACTTCACGACCAACTCCAAAGTAAACATCTGCAAATACAAGGAAAAAAGTCTTGATTAAAGTTAAACTCTGCAGAACTCTGCTCTGCGCTGCGGGGGGGTTATGTGATCACTAGGTTTCAGCCAGACAGAAAGTCAATGAGGCAGCTAAGCACAGCCCTGTGAGGAGAAGAACCGTGTGTGTGTGTGTGTGTGTGTGTGTGTGTGTGTGTGTGTGTGTGTGTGTGTGTGTGTGTGTGTGTGTGTG
>JBBJLR010050309.1:0-11765 GCA_037577145.1 Brachypetersius gabonensis
CTCTCTCTCTCTCTCTCTCTCTCTCTCTCTCTCTCTCTCTCTCTCTCTCTCTCTCTCTCTCTCTCTCTCTGGCTCTCTTTCTCTCTGTGGCTCTTTCTCTCTCTCTCGTTCGTGACTATTCCGAAGCGCGGATCGTCTCTCTCGCTCTCTCTCTCTCTGTTTCTCTCTCTCTCGCTCTCTCTTACTCTATCTGTCTCTGTGTCTCTCTCTCGTTCGTGACTTTTCCGTATTTAAACCTCTGGTTTATCTTTACATTTTCCTTAAAGGATAATGCATTAAACTAGTTTAAAATGAAATTAAAGTGATCTGGGAGCACATTTGGGGGCATATTTAGGGTTTACACTATACAAATAGGCAATTTAAGGCATTTTCTTGACCGAAACACAACAACGCGTTTTTTCACTATACGCATGTGCTCTTGTAACGTAACACCCGCGAATAACGGGGGATTACTGTTTTTGTAAAATAGCCCATTTTCATATTCAGTGCATTGATGAAAGTACTGTCTTTTCATGATGCAGAGAAATTTGTCAACATCATTACTACATCTAGGCTGAATTACTATAATTATCAGCGGTTACTATGTTTCAGTAGGGACCTAAAAAAAAACTTCAGCTAGTTCAGAATGCAACAGGTACAGTCAATAGCACATAGCAGAACATTTTACTGCACCAGTATAGTGATATCAAGACTACACTGGCTCATTTAAAGCCCTAAATGGCTTTAAAATGAATGAAGTTTAATCTCAATGGATGAAGTTAATGATAATATAATGACAAGATAATGATTTCAAGCACACAGCAGAGACATATTTATGAAAAAAAAATTTAGTTCTCAGCACAATTGTCTAGCCCACCAAGTGCAAATCTCAACGAGTTGAGTTGATTTGTAGGAGTTTGAAAGGCACAGTGAAAGAATCATTAACAATCTTGCGACAAAGTAAGATTAAGCAGCACAGGCCCAACACTGGTTCTCCCCCTGGGTTCTAGATTCAGTAAAATCATTGCCAAGACATATACTGGTATATGTTTCTGTGTTATCTTCTGTCTCTGAAGTTTTGATCTTTTATAATTTACATTTTGTAAAGTACAACAGAAACAGCACTCACCTGTTGAAAAAACAAGTCATACCTGGCACAAAAAAAATGTAGGGGGAAAAAAATCATTTACTGCTACAGAAAATTATTGCTCCAATATATTCCAGTGGATTCAATCTATCAGCAGCGTTTGTTAGGTGAAGATAAAATATAGCCCTTGCACACTTATCACACAGCTATATCTCTTATTAGCAGAAATTGCTGGTAATAGTGAGTTCTCACACATTCACTAAATGGCTGTTTCACTCAGTGGAGTCAAATAAAACAAGCATTATGTCTATAAACAGTGAATGAGCAAACAGCCTTCTTCAGTAATGCCAGAGTAATAATAATAATATGAAGAGCGATGTAGAAAAATGTCATCAGTAAAAGACAATTACCATCTTAAAGCTATTGGCATCAGACTAGTACAACAAACTAGCTAATTTCACAATAATATTCTTAATGCACAACTTAACTGACGTAGGTCTAAATTTGAATTATATACTGAATAAAAGAATATATTGGCTGCAATAGTGGCACCAGAACAGCTCTCTGTAGCATCAGTCAGCTATGTCTTAATTTCTGAAACCATATTTCCGGCCAACTGCCTTTCTACTTAATTCTATAAAATTCTATAAAATTCTTATATAATTCTATAAGGGACAGGCGCCTTCAAATGTGTACACTTAGATATATTGAAAACCTCTTTAAGTGATGAGTTTCAGACCATGCTTCTGTTGTAGAAGGCCCAAGGAGATACTTGAAGCTCTAAACCTTTATTATAAATACTTCTAAAAAGAGGATCTTTAAATGTTGCAGAGGGCATCTCTATTATGAAGGAGAGCAAAGAGGAAGAAAGGATCAATGTTGGTTTGTTTGTCATTTCTTTTTAAACAGGCAGTGTCAAAACCATTAGATCCTACTTCTTATCACCGCATCAAAGACCTTCTCTGCTTTTCCGAGGCGGGGTGAGGGTTGGAGAGAGCATATACTGAATGATCTTCTGACAATCTGTTAAGAAACTTTTAATTTGTTTGTGAGTTCTGTCTCTCATTGTCAGTCAGGTATGATCTAAACCAGGATAAGGCTGTTCCTGTGACTCCAGCCAGGTTTTCTAGTCTTACTAATAGAATTGAGATGTCGATTGCCACACTAAGGTCAAGCAAAACCAGCAGAGAAACAAATCCTTCATCAGCAGACAGTAAAAGACCATTTTTACTAGGCGTGTGTTGATGCAGTAATGAGGCTGGAATCCCTACTGATCCTTATGCAGTAGCGAATATAACTGTTGGGGCACAACTTGCTATAAATTCCTAGATAGAAATGGTAGATTTGAAATAGGTCAGTAGTTTGAGAGCTCACATGAATCTAGATTTGGTTTCATTAACAGAGGCTTAATGACTTTTAATAAGTAAAAAATACACAGTGAGGAGTTTAATACTGATAAAAGAAGTCTGAGAATTTTTACTGGTACGACTTCTTTAAGCAAATTTGTATGAACAGAATCGAATGTACAGGTAGAAGATTTTGAAGAGAAAATAATCGTAGTGTCTGCTTCATGTTGAACTGGATTATAAGATTTTGAACAGCATCTGAATGGGCTGTAGTGACATAGTGAAATAAAACTTCCAGCTTTTTAATGATTTCAATTCATAAAAATGTTCACTACTGTGGTTTTTAAAGTGCTTACACTTCAAAAACCACAATATGTATTGAGGTAGTGATCTAAGATTACTGTGACCGTTTTCAAAATGGATATTAAAATATCCAGCAATTATTATTTCATCACCACTGTCTGGGTGAGAGTATTGTTACATTGCAGTATTGTCTAGTTATTGTGCTTTCTCAGGTTTCCACCCCATTTTCACTGTACTGTCTTATTGTATTTTTTCTGTAATTCCTTGCCCTTTGGTTAATGCTGCAAACTGCATCCTTATGGTATGGTAATATTAGTAAGGTATATGGTAATACTAATAACTCTGAAAGGTCTACATAGTGTTCACACAATACTGCAAAATTCTTCTACTGTACAGTTGTTTATTGATTGTATTATTTCTATCATAATGTGCACTATGTTGAATGTTTTATGTTGCTATATGTTGCACTGTTGTCCTTGGAGAAACATTGTATCATTATGCTGTTCATATGCTGATGATTACAAAAAAAAAGTTTTGTCGACCTGTGTAATCATACCCATTAAAGGCAGAGGGAGGATACCGAAGTTATTGCACTTAACCCCCACTGCCATGTCAAAAATTGAATGCCATCAAATAAAGGCTTAAAACACAGTCTGGAACAAAACATACAGACAACTCTTAAGAAAGAAAATACTTTTTTTATGAGCAGTTTTATGACTCTAATGTTACCAGTAATGTAAAATGCATTTGAAAAATTGCCAGTATTAAAGCACATTTGAAACAATGCTTTTTAAAGCATTTTATTTTCCTTGCTTGCAGTTTGCTCTGTGCTCTTTGATTTTCTATGCTTTTAGGGTTTTTGTGCTGATTCTAATTGCTGTTAACGTTCCAGAACATTGTTCACTTACAAAAGGGAGGGCTTCAGATTATATACCAATCATACAGAAAACCAGCAAAAGGCCAATATTACTAAAATAACCATGTCTGTGCCCGCTCAGTCACGCCCCCCAACGAAGCCCGTCGCCTCAGTACTAGGTGGTACACAGCTCTGGGCACATGTGCGTGAGGTCATGGTTTGTTGTGGGCTTGGTCGTTTGGTGCCTAGGCAACTCAGATGAGAGTAGTGGGGCTTCATAGGGCTTTGCTAGGTACTTAATGACATGTCCACCTGTCTCATGTTTGAGCAAATGGCTGCTTGTTGTTTAGTTAATTGTTCCTGTTATGTGATTGGATGTGTGTGCGTGTGCTTGTGGGGTTTGCCAGCCGTGCCTCAGAATTGGTATGTGGTCACCCATATGGACAACTGTGGGTTGTGGTCTGGGTCTGCTTTGTGTTAAAGAATATTGTTACTTATGTTTGTACACATCTAGGGGAGGAGGAATGCAGACTCTGAGAGGACAGTTTGTGTGTCTCCAGCTAACTCTGTAGTGGCAGAGAGAGTTTGTACGACACGCTGCTGGAGCCGGTGTTAACAGCTGAAGCCTGGTACTCAAGTTGCACCTATCCTCTGTCTCTTTCCCCGTGTGTGCTTGCAGGCATGACCATGACGATCATGTGTACTGAGAGTTATTAGTACTTGCCCCTGTATGACAGAAGGCTTGCTAGAATGTCAAGAGAAGAGTAGACTCTGCAGCAGAGTCTCCCTTTCAGTCCTTGGTGTGTTTTTGCACAGTGAGAAGGTCCTCTGGAACTTTGTATATAACTTGAACTTTCATTATTAAACTTCTACTAACTTCTAAGCTGTCTCCTGCTAGTATGTCCACCCTTGACCCGATCCGACACGACATGCATTTTAAATGATCTCAAATAAAAAACTTACTTGTAGATAAAAGCTTTTTTCATAGTAGCAAATGTAGGGAGTGAAATTCAAGAGAGCACTAAAGACAGTGTGGCTCTGCTGGAGAAAATGGAAAAAGTAAAAGCTAACAAAGCACTGAATAAAAGGGCAGTAAAAGGTGAAATGGAACAGAAATAGTCCATTAATGTAGTGCTGGGTGTAACGGCACTTCAGCTGCACAGTAGAAACAAAACAAACATTTCACTAACAAAGCCACAGTGCTGCTGCTACACAATAAACAGAAAAGCAGTTCAAATGCTTTTATGCAGCCCACCATGGTGTGGGCTGCATAAAAGGAAAGCCCAAGGAGTCCCATGTTCAGCCACTTAGGTTTACCTGGTCAGTATCAAAGAGGACGTGCCTCGTATAGTTTGGTCCAGTTGCTTAGGTCTGCCTGGTCAGTGTTCTTGCTGTCACAGTGTACAATTGCCTGGTACAATTCTCAGTATTTTGTTTTTCTCACATACCCAGGTGCACAGGCAGCAAAAAAACAAAACAACATTCAACATGAAGACAAAAAGTAAAACAAGACAGTATAACAAGTATCAAGGCATTTAGGCTCAGGCTGGGTGTAAGTAGAGAGGGAGAGAAATGAAATAATTGGTAGGGGTGTACCAGTACACAGATGTCACGGTTCGGTATGTACCTCGGTTTTGGGGTCACAGTTCGGCGTCACAAGTTAAGCAACAAAAAGTTCGAAAGAATGAGGCTTGGTTTGTTTTTTTGTTTATTTAAATAAACAGCAGTAAACACACATTCTTTCTCATATTTTCATGTATGTGTAAGGCAGCAGAACTTTTACGCTACTAGGTAGCACTATTGCACCACACTACGATCCAGGTTTATGATTTACTTGCGCTTTTTGATCCCTCTGTGATTCCGTATTACTTCAATCACATCTTCTCTGTCGTATCGTGTATTCTCCGAAAGACATCATGTACCGAACCGTGTCCCATGTACCGTGACGGTTCGGTACAAATACATGTACAGCCCTAATAATTAGGTAAATGGGAATAAACAAAATAACCAGGAAAACAGGGGGGTGCAGGGGGTACCAGGCTCATAACTCCAGCAACAATAATGTGGCATGTGATTATAAACCAATTATTAATAAGTCTAATAACTTTAAATCTCTGTCTACGTAATATCCTAAAAAAAACTACAATAACTGTCCTGTTGTACAACAAGGTAGTATTACTATAGATCTTTCTCATAGAGGATGAATAAAATTAACTAGGATTATATTTTAAAGTTTATCTGAGATAATTCCATTTTGCTTTTTTTAAACTTAAAGTGCACACAAGCAACGTTTGCCCCATCACAGATGCACATGAGAGTGGAAGTACTCCACTCTCAGTAAGTACTCCACTCAGAGTAATCTCTGATCTTTTCCCAAGACAGTCTTTAACAATACACATCGTGTTAAGATTGGCAGCATATCCTGTGAGGTCAGGTGCATAGTTTCATTAAAACACATAGGTTCCAACTTTGAGATCATTTTCTGACAACATACTATAGAGGTAAATATTAGGAATACTTTGTTTGGCATAGGCGGCATCATAGGCCTCATATCCCAATTGTCCACAGATACCTTTTTCAAAGCTTGGTGTTCGTACCTGGCTTGGAATGTGGGAGCAGTGTTTGAACAACTAAAAACAGCAAACACAAAATCTGTCACAAATTCTGATTTATTTCAGATTTATTTTAGAGAGTCCAACTTCAAACTGAATGAATTAAAACATTGCGACAATGGAACACTGAGTAAGAATTTTGCGCAAATCCACCTCCCACTCTTCAGACAGCTTTGTCTCCCATGCTGTTTTAGAATCACTTGAGAGCTTAGAAAACACAATGCAAGAGCAAATGCTTCAAGCCTTGGAGGCCACTGCATAAAATGACAATTTTGCGATACAATTTTGTAATTAACTAATTGGATGAAAGGCTACCATTATCCAGCAAATGGGGCAGCTGGTGGCCTAGTGGTTAAGGCATTCGCCCTGCGATCAGAAAGTCAAGATTTGATTCCCAAGACCGCTGAGGTACCCTGAGCAAGGTATAGTCCCAACGCACTGCTCCCCAGGCGCCATGATCCTAGCTGCCCCCTGCTTCACTTGGTGAATGGGTTAAATGCAGAGGTTGAATTTCGTGCTGTTCACACTGTGTGCTGTGGTGTGTTCACGTATGACAGAATGGTCACTTTAACAATGTGAGTTCCTTTCAAATTATGCATGAAGTCTTAAGTAAAATTCAGCAATTCAGCAATTTTTTATTGGTTGCTGGATGTTAAAAATAAGAACTAATAAGCTTGGATCTTTCTTTTAGCAAGACATGCAGCAAAAACACACAAAAACACATACAAAACTCACTTCTTGATTAAAAAATTGTACATGTGAGAAATGTATTGCACCTTTTTTCCTCAGTAGTTTATATCAAGCTATGTTAGGGGTAGATATATATTTGGCAAGGCTGCTGTTTCCTTTAAATGATAAGACTTTAAACGATAACCTTTTAGAATTGTGGGGTAGGCTTAGACAAGTTTTAAAGAAATAAATAAATGATCACTCCAACAAAACAGCCCAATCTTAAAAAAAAAAAGAATCCCTTTATTGATTTTTTTTCCTTAAAGAGGTTCAAAAGGTTAGAAACGTCAAATCTGTGCTACCTCTATACCGAGACAGTCTGTGGTAAGCACTTAGCCAACACTTATATGTGACAGGAGTGGGCAGTAACACAGATGAACAGATGAGTGTTTTTTTTCCTGACCAGCGCCTTATGTAATTGAGTGGCAACATTAGCTAATGAAAAAAAAAACAGCTGAATACCAGTAACAGTAGACAGCATATTTATTATGGGTCCCAAGAGTGGTACCAATAAATATAATAAATAAATATAATATTCCTGTCAACAGGTGAATAAAAACAAGGAGATGACACAGGTTGCTGCTCTCCGGTAGTTCATCCAAAGTGTATCTCTTTATTTACTAACAATAATAACAAAACTTCTTTTTTTTTTCTTTGTCTCAGTGTAGTTTATCATAAGTATATTGTATAAAGTCACATGTATGTAATTCATACAAATACATTCATACATTCACATTTTCACCTTTACACAAGTGATGAAAGGCCTCTATGGCTGAATAGTGCAATGACATGGAAATTCCATAGTATTTTAAATATAGGCTACCTATGGCTTATAAGAAAACTTGCGTCAAAACTGTGTTTAGTTTCTATACTTTACAAAACACCATTCCCTAAATCAATATATTTATTTAGTTATACTCGTATTTCTTATCAGACCAGTGTGGGTGTGTGTTTGTGTCTGTGTGTGTTTGTGTGCGTGTGAGTGAGGGAGAGAGAGAAAGAAAGAGAGAGATAGAGAGTGTGTGTGTGTGTGTGTGTGTGTGTGTGTGTGTGTGTGTGTGTGTGTGTGTGTGTGTAAATACTTATAAAACTTCATGAAATAACTAAAACCAGCTGAACGTTTACCTCAGACAGCCACTTTATACAATGGCAGACTTTCTGATACAACTTTGACTTAAAGTTCAAACAAACATCAATCACGAGTTGCAGGCACTACAACAAGGACGAGGAGGTTTATCCACGACTTGTAAAACAGGTGAATAAAAACAAGGAGATGACAGGCTGCTGCTTTCCAGTAGTTCATCCTAAGTGCATCTGAGGGCTGCGCGCGGAGGTCCGTCCCCATAGCAACCAGGACGCAACTGCTCCACCTGTGTCACACCTTTAGGTTCTTACTAGGTACTGGGCCATTCTAAAGTGATAATAGTTAGAAAATATGTATGAAAATACTTAACAACAGTAACCTGTGGTCACCTATTTTGGGTGTGCCACAATATGACTTTAATTTTTATAGGAATGTTAAAGGATTTTATTAACCATGTGAAGTACTTTTGTTAAGCATTCTCAAAAACCACACAAGTCAGTCTATTTGAGAATTATAAAAAAAATTGTGTGGCATAAGGCTTGCACTATGTTCACTGGCGACTCCTAAACTCCCATTAGTTGTTAGTTATATTAGCCTTGTGTGATGGTAGTGTCCTGCATTTACATTTACATTCATAGCATTTGAATGCACAATGACACTCTAATCCAGAGTGATGTACATGAGAGCTTAGTAGACCATCTGAAATCATGTCCCTCACACTAGTAAGACTAGGCTTAAAAAAGTCTTAAAGAGGTGCTTGTAGACTTTTACAATAATTCTACTAAAGATGGAGTTAGTACTCCACCAAAACACACACGCACAGAAGACAGTTTTAGTTTTTAACTCTTAGAACTTAAAATCCGGTTTCAAGAAACCTAAAACAGTCTAAAACTGTGTGTGTCCTCCTTTACACTCGACTTTTGCTGCACTTTTGCTCGCCACCGCTGCGGGTTTTCTCCACCCCCTTGTGGGCAGAAACTATCCTGAAAATTCTCTCAGGTTCAAAGATCTTGTATTTTTTGTTTTATGGACATTTGTGTGTGATGCCATTTTTAAAACACTATTAACCCCATTATAATTACATTATAAATTAAATTACAACATTGGTTCTGCGTGACACAGAAACACCAAACAAAGCTCAGGTTGACTGCCCAGTTACTGTGAATCGGTAAACTGCATTTTTTTTCTAATTCCTTTAGCTTAATCATCAATCACTCGCCTCAAGCTATGTTAGGTGGTTACATATTCTAAAATACACTTGCTTATGCTGATTATGGAGCTCATGACAGTATTAGAGATTCTGCATTAAAATACAGAATGTTCTGGGCGGTTTGGAAGATTATGTCCAGAAAGGAACTCCTTAGCTAAGGTGGGCTGCATTTCTTGCGTTTGAAAGCTCTTCCAATGAATCCTACGAGAATGGTCGCCTACATTCTGAAACGCTACTGTTGCCCCCAGGGTGTGAAATGAGCCTACTTTCAGGTTAACCTCACAGGATAGAATTTATTACAAACAATTGAATGCTGTGCCTCTCACATTAGGGTCAAGTTCACATCAGTGTTTAACTTGCCACCTGACTATCATTGATGAAAGCAGTAGTTTGTCTATTAAATAATTTAAACTGTTTTCTGATAGGGTGCCGAGGTGGCCTTAGTGCAACGTTCCGATATGAACATGAAGACCTTCATAAGACAGTAATGCTATGCTGCAGCCTAGCTTTCAGAATATCCCTGAGAACTAACTGATTCATGATCCACCCACAATTTTTTGTAGCCGCAGTTGCAAGGTAGGACAAGCTTTACAGAATGATTGCAAAAAATACCATTCAAATTAATGAAAGAAGTCAATGCTGGCCTTTTGACCTTGTGACCAGATCCACCTCCCCACACACGCTGTAATTTAAATTTTGCCTTGGGCTGCCTCAGGAACTTAATATAATGAGTTTAACCTTTTAACTTGTGTATGATACCAGTAAGCGGACTCATGACTAGGAAATAACACTAATATCATCTGCTAGCAGCATGGCTGAAGGAAAAACAGAGCTCTAGTAGCGACCTGAGTTTACAAGCCTAATTTCCCCTGCATAAAGAAGCAGAACTCTTAAATGAGAAAAGACAGCTGTTCAGTGAAATACTTATTTGAATTCTGATTAAGCCACTGTGGAGATATTTCATCAACCTAGAGGCTTCAAAAATAAGGCCACTGATGCATTATACAAACAATATGCTATTGTTGAAGCATGTGAACAGAAACCGTCGTGTAAATGCACACAATGTATAAATGCATTATTTGCATATTCACACATATTAGGTAAATACAAATGCAACTGCAATTCAAGAGCCTGGTGTTTTGAAAATACAACATAACATTTCATCACATTTTGCAAAGTTCTACAAAGTATAAAAAAAATGAACCATTGTAGTTTATACACCACTCCAAACATGAATTGAATGGCTTGGCACATTTTTACCCATTCTTGAGGTTTTCTTACAAATGAGACAATTCTATGCCTGAGCATCACTGCCCTCCTCAAAAGGTAACAGATGAGGAAACTGAGTGGGAAATCATGCAGCCAAAAAAGGGTTGAACCTAAAAAACCAAATAGGCTTGTGTATCTATGAGAAAGACACATGGAAGAGAGAGAGGAGGAGTTTCTGTTCCTGTTTCTGGGGGAACAATTAAAAACGTTGTTTCGCTTCTGACTAGTAGGTCCGTGTAAAGAACATTCAGGCAATGTCTTTTAGTAATGCTTTAAAGGGACTTTCAAAAGTGCTGTTATGGTGTGTGAGATACTTATTCAGTATTATGACCAGCCTTGATATCTGTTATGTCCACGATCAGCGGCTGCTAGAGGCTGCCGTTGTTTATGTTATGTAGAATTCTTATTTTAAAGTTGTGGGTTTTCATGGTATCTAGATTTATGTCATGACATGACTGGTCCCCAGGACAATTAAGTTTGAGAAATGCTGGTATAGAGTCTATAAGCTTTGCTTTTTTTGTCATTATAATACCATTAAATGTTTTTATTCACCCTCAGATCACCTGAGAAAATATTAATGTGGTAGGGAAAAAATTCCCAAAAAGAAAACGTTAGAATTCAATTACTTCTGTTGTGTTGCTATGCCCATCATTGCACCCCACACAAAAAATAACACTGGTAATGCTGATTACCAACCTTACAATGTAATGCCTCCATTTTCATCACCACACATGTACACACTGTAAACAAAAATGCTTGTCACAATCGAAAACATGGAGACATAACAGCCTAAGGAGATCATCATTAATTCTCATCTAGAAAGATTGCTTTTTAGCTTTTTTTTTACCCTGTATATTCCAAGGCCAGGTTTATTCACTTCAGGGAATGAAATTTAGTCATGTCTTTGAGAAAAGACACAGTTATTGAACTGATAGTATTTTTAAGGATGTAATGATAAAATGTAAAAAAAGGTCCATTGATAAAAAATAATACAATAATTCAGGCATTCTTTCTTGCAGAATGGCTGTGTTTGCACAATGCTGCAGAAGTATATTTGGTAGCAGGGCATGTGGAGGAATATTGATTTTATTAGAGCTGGCCTGCATAATTTTGTATCTTGAGGATTTGTTACATTGGTATTTGGTTCTCCATTTAGTTATTTGTTTCTCCATACAGTGGCTTGCAAAAGTATTCGGCCCCCTTGAACTTTGAAACATTTTGCCACATTACAGCCACAAACATGAATCTATTTTATTGGAATTCCACATGAAAGACCAATACAAAGTGGTG
>JBBJLR010050328.1:0-11765 GCA_037577145.1 Brachypetersius gabonensis
ACTGCCATTTAGTTTAAGAGAGAACCAGAGATTAGTTTTCTTTGAATTATTCAGGTTCTGTAAACGCTGCATCATTTATATTACTGTGACGTTTTGTCATTTCCTTTAAGATGATGCTTAAAGAACAATATTTTTATTTGGAAAGTACTGACTCCTATTAACTGGGAGTCAAATTCTAGACTGTCCTTTAACTTTAAATGCACTCGTTCATTGTTTCAGCACTTAATAGCTCCTTACATATCTAACAATTGTCTGGTGAGCCACATTATTATTATACTTATATTAGGTTTATATTATATTATATTATATTAACTCTAATGGTGAACATGCTGTTTGCATAGAATATAAGAATATTGAGGTTATTTTCAGTAAATATTAACTGAGTAACATGCAAATGTAGAAGTTTTGACTGGTAGTGTATACATATAACACTGAAACTATTAGCTGTTTGTTCTTTTCACTCAGTACTTAAGTTTTGCCTGAAAAAAACTAACTTTTGTGAAAGGCGTTTGAAGCTGCATCTAAAAAACATATTCAGTACGTTTTAACCATTGATGGCATTTCCTAATGAATGAAAAAAGTAATTGCTTTGTTCCACAGGTATCTGCCCCTGCACATCCAATATACATTATGTTAGAATTAATTGGTTATTTTGCATGTCAATCAAATGACCCTTTTCTTTCAAAGTGCCCATTTCTGGGCCACATTGAGTATCAAACCCACCAGACTCCTTGCCAATAGCTGGAAGCCTTGTTTGCTGTGCAAGTTCCTAATTAGCTAAAATGACACAGAGCAAGGAAAAGGCAACACTATGCAGTGCAAGAGCACTCTCTACACGCTCTATACGCTCTGCTGGGCTCGGCTGTCTGAATTTCTGACAGCTAGTGGTCGGCTGTGTGGCTCCCATCCCCAGGTGCAGACACACGTCCAGCCCATCAGACACGAAGACTGGCAGGTATTAAGCATCAAGGCTTTTACCGCTCTGTATCCAATCCAAGCCGCAGACACACACACCTGCATGCTAACATCCTCACTGACAGTGCTGACTTAAGCTCATATCCACAGAGGTGTTCACACTGAAGTACGCATACAGGCTCAGATCACAACTGGCAGGACTTTAACCCTTAAAACCCAGAGCGTATCAGTAAAATCTGATTTCAACAAATAAAACAGTGTAAAACAGTCTAAAATCAGTCTATGCAAGTTGCAGTGTAACAAATGGTAAAATGTCGTCATACGGCAACACAATTCCTTAAATGGAAATTCCCCCGGTGTGTGTTGCTATCGCTTCTCTGTTTCATTTGCATCTTAAGTCCTTCCAATCCACTAGGTGGCCTCGTTGTTAGGGAGTTGCCCCATACGATCATAAGGCCATGGGTTTCAATCCCAGGACTGCTAGTGGTACCGTCCCCACACTCTGCTCCCCGGGCGCTGTGTTCCTGGCTGCCCGCTGCTTCATTTGGTGAATGGGTTGAATACGTTTCACACGTTTGACAAATAGTTACCTTACTTTACATCAATCAAGCAATTGAGTTATGAAACAATAAAACGATCAGAAAAGATCTTGTCTATGTAAATGGGCTTTTTATAGTCACGCGTGAACACAGCACAGCACACAGAGCGAACAGTGGGAAATTCTTTTTCTGTATTTAACCCATTCACCAAGTGAAGCAGGAGGCTGCCACCAATGAGGGGCGCCGGGGAGCAGTGTGTGGGGACGGTACTTTACTCAAAGAAACTTCAGTGATGGCACTAGCAGTCCTAGGATCTGTATTCATACCCAATATACACCTTATCTTAGAGGATCAGGAGTGGCAGCAGGATTAAGACCGCCATGAAAATGGCCATAGAAAAATGAATTGCATACATTTTGGGTACATTAACCCACATAGATGATATAAAGGGGACCTCGGCAGGGAACATAAAATGCAAGAGCAGTGCAGGATATGGGCCCTTTAAATCCACAAAGCTTTCTGAGATATGGTCTGTTTTAGGACTGTGAAACCAGACAGTTTTGGCCCAGAGAGACCAGCTGTATTTTGGGAACCTCGCTGTCGACCCCGCGGAGCTGTGGGCTGGATTTTGGAGGAACTTGCCCCAGACAGCACCGGCACAGTGGCAGCGTGGCACTGTGTTCTGATCATCCTGCTCACCTTCAGGTGTAGTTACAAACTATTCTTTACAAACCATTACAAAGTGCACTGAAACTCACTCGCTATCACACGTTTGCTCTTTCTTATACTATTTTAAATACACGCTGTTCCACTGGAAAGTGTGGTACAGCAGGGATCCATTACAGATCCATGATTAGATATTTTTTCATAATTTCACTTGTCAGGTGGTCTGCATCTAAGTTCCAGAGCTGAATCTGGTTAGTCAGATAAATAAAATTCACCAGCAGAACAGTTCAACCCCTACAAAAATAAACTCTAAACCCTCAGTATTTAGAAGCTCCTCTGACAAAAAAGACCAGCCATTTGAGAGACATTTGAGGTTTACCCCGGGTTCAGCTCACTTAATTGTAATGGAAAGACATTTGTTTGCAGTACGACTGTCACAGTCAGGCCTGTGGACCACTGGGGGTCGCATTCGCCCCATGGACTTCCCTGTGGAAATGAACTGGCCACCTGTACATAATCACCTGGCCATTACTCACTTCACCTGTCTTTGTTCATTTTATGGTTCTATTGGTTCCTAGACCTGTCTCACCTGTATTTATAGTCACCTTCTCCCATTGTCTCTCATGCTAACATACCATAATATTGTGTTTCCCTTACCCCTGTGCTGTATAAGTTCCCTTATTAAAACCTGGATTGCATTGTAAGGAAGTCTGCTCTAGTGTTTCCCTACACTCGCACTACAGACAGGTCCTAACGTGACAGAACGTTAGCATCTTTAAGAAACGCGGATTATCCCCAGATGAACACCCAAACTAGATTGCGGAATTCACTCCACCTGGATTATGGCAGCACGGATGAGGACTACGGCGAGGAGGATCGGGGTGAGAACACTGGAGCTCGAAGAGGGAATTTCGACTGGCACAGATACGTCGCCAGCCTTCCTCTCGGGTCTTACCTGGCGTTCCATGGACCTCCTGGAATTCTCGCATATCTCAGCGATGAGGACGAGGAGTTAACATACTGTTGGAGTGGATGACCACAAGACCGGCCAGTGAGGATGGCGTACAAAGACCTTTTCAGGGGGGAAATCCGCGCTACTGGAGAGTCCTCGGAACCGGAGAAGGAAAAGAGGTAAGGCAAATCATCGAGCCCCACTTTCTCGACGCCGGCTCCTACTTGACCTGACCGTCACTCTTCACCTCCGGCTTCTGACCTCTTCTCATCAACGCCGGCTTCATCTCTTCTCCTTCCGCCGCCGGCCTCATCTCATCATCCCTCACCGCTGACCTCATCTCTCCACTCATTTCTTATCTCCTCGCCGCCGGCTTCATCTCTTCTCTCCTCGCTGTCGGCTTCGTCTCTTCTCTCCGCGCCACCGGCTTCATCTCTTTGCCCCTCGCCGCTGACTTCGTCTCTTCGCCCCTTGCCGCTGACTTTGTCTCTTCTCTCCTCGCCGCTGACTTTGTCTCTTCTCTCCTCGCTGCAGACTGCTGCATGCTCTTCGCCGGCTCTCTTCGCGCTGCCTACGGCTGCTGCCGGGGGTCTGGGCGTGCTCCTTCTTTGGCTTCCTCTGGCCAGTCATCGCCAGCGGAGAGTGTTTTCAAGCCAACAGCCGCTTCAAGACCCTTTCAACCAGCTACCGAGGAGAGCTTTCTACAGCCTCCAGATGTCCCGACTCGCCGCTCATCTCCTGACGTCCCGGCTCATCGCTCGCCCCCAAATTCTCGAAGCCCACATTGTGCTCCCGCCGACCGGTGGCCGCACCGCGATCCTCCCAACCTGTGGCGGCAGCAGCGTGCATCTCCCTGCCCATGGTCGTGTCGAGATCACTCTTGCCAGTGCCTGCATCACGTTCCGTTCAGCCGAAGCCCGCAGCATGCTCCTTCCAGCTGACGTCTGCAGCAAGCTCTTCCCAACCAGCGGCCTATCGTGCCCCCTCCGGCCGGTGGCCACACGACGCTCCTCCCAACCAGTGGCAGCAGTGGTGAGTACTTCCCAAACAGTGGCCACGTCAAGATCTTCTCAGTCAATGTCTGCCTCTCAGTCAGTCCAGCCAGTCAAGCCTGCCTCCCAGCCAGTTTCACTGGCCTCTCAGTCACTCCAGCCAGTCAAGCCTGCCTCTCAGCCAGTCTAGCTGGCCTCTCAGCCATTCCAGCCAGTCAAGCCTGCTTCTCAGCCAGTCTCACAGGTCTCTCAGTCACTCCAGCCAATCAAGCCTGCCTCTCAGCCAGTCCAGCTGGCCTCTCAGCCATTCCAGCTGGCCTCTCAGCCATTCCAGCCAGTCAAGCCTGCTTCTCAGCCAGTCTCACTGGTCTCTCAGTCACTCCAGCCAGTCAAGCCTGCCTCCCAGCCAGTCTCTCTGGCCTCTCAGTCACTCCAGCCAGTCAAGCCTGTCTCTCAGCTATTCCAGCCATTCCAGACGGTCCAACTCCTGACCCACCGCCGGTTTCCGCACTGGGTGGTCCAACTCCTGTTCAACCGCCAGTGCTCGTACCGGGCGGTCCAACTCCTAATCCCCCGTTGGTTTCCGCACCGGGCGGTCCAACTCCTGACCCACCGCCGGTTTCCACACCGGTCGGTCCAACTCCTGCTCAACCGCCGGTTTCTTTGCCGGGCGGTCCAACTCCTAATACATTGGCAGTTTCCACACAGGGCGGTTCAACTCCTACTTGGCCTCTGGATCCTGCACCGGACAGCCTCGATCCTGTCCAGCTGCCGGTCCCTGCACCGGGTGGCTCTACTACTGACCAGCCGCTGGACCCTGCACCGGACGGCCCCGATCCTGTCCAGCCACTGGTTCCTGCATCGGGTGGCTCCACTACTGACCAGCCGCCGGGTTCCGCACTGAGTGTTCTTGTTGTCCAGTTTAAACTGGCCGTCCAAACTCCAAGGCTGGACTCTGAACAGGTCTGTTTGACCTCAGCTCCGTGGGGAACATTCGCCTCGCCTCAACTACAGCGAGGTCTGCCGGCTCCCCCTTCTCCTCCTCCGCCTTGGTGGATTTCTCAGACTGGTTCCTTGCATTTCCCCCTTCTTTCGTCGGAAGGGCTGGGAGTTTTCGTCTTAGCGCCCCAGTGTGGTGTGTAGAGGGGTGGTACTGTCACAGTCAGGCCTGTGGACACGGGGACAGTACCACCTGCGACCACTGGGGGTTGCATTCACCCCATGGACTTCCCTGTGGAAATGAACTGGCCACCTGTACATAATCACCTGGCCATTACTCACTTCACCTGTCTCGGTTCATTCTATGGTTCTATTGGTTCCTAGTCCTATCTCACCTCTATTTATAGTCGCCTTCTCCCATTGTCTCTCACACTAACATACCTTCATATTGTGTTTCCCTTACACCTGTGCTGTATATGTTCCCTTATTAAAACCTGGAAGTCTGCTCTAGTGTTTCCCTACCCTCACACTACAGACAGGTCCTAACGTGACAACGACACGGTTCCGTGTGCCAGAGGAAAAGCACCATAAGTTACAAACAATTTAAATCTGACATAATTATGCAATTATGTCTCCTGACTAAAAGTACTGAAGGTATTGTATTCCTGAGGGAGCTACCCCAGTGTTGTGTGGGGTGCTGCCTAAGTGTGGGGTGCTGCTCCAGTAATAGTTTAGCACTGGAAGCGTAATGTTGTGTAAGAAATCACATCACCAACACACAACCTCTTGAGAATCCTGCCGTTTCATTGTTATGTGACTCAAAAGGATTATGGATAGGGCTGGATTCAGATTAGAGATAGATAATTCTAGATTCAGATTAGGGATGGATAGTTCTCAATTCAGATTAGGGAGGGAGGGGTGGATTCAGATAAGAGAGGTATGGATTGATTCAGATTAGGGAGGGATAGTTCTTAATTCAGATTAGGGAAAAAGGGATGGATGGAAGGACAGACAGATGGACGGCTGTATATTATCACTAATATTTTTCCACACTTTTAAATGTTTCTCCAGCCAAGCGGACTGGCAGTGTTTCTGGAGAGTATGCCAGCATGTGCAAGGTTAAAAAAGTCACCCAGAAAGAGCAGTAAGATGGGAACAGACCACTCTTTTTGGAGTGTTTTTCATAAAGAGTAAAACACACACTGTTGAGAACATTCATATACAAAGTGAAAGAGATGGCAAAAGGTTTGTGCCATTTTATGCTACAATTCACACAGTAAAGTCAAGACAGCTTCTATCATACCAGCCCTATTTTGAAATGCTTTCAAATGCAATGCAACTGGCAGCATTTGATCAAGCACAAAATCTGCTTGTAGACTTTCTTGGACAGAATAAGAAGTGGACCACCTGTCGGCTGAGCAAAACCAGACCAGATCAGAATGATGAATTTCACTGATTGCTGCCGCAATGCCATGAGTTTTTAAAGATCTAAGATTTTCAAGCATTGCTCACTTCAAACAATTCAAGCATTTTTTTCTTATTTGTGCTTCTCCAGTTCTCTCAGCTTCCACATTCAGAACTCTGAAGAAAAGAATGGTGCAAATGTTGCATGCAACTTCACTTGTAAAAATCAACCATTTAAAAATCATACTTTAGGATTTCATTATTATTCTTACCACCATAAAAAATAAACATGAATTAAATGCAAAAATTAGGCTGAATGAAACAGTACGGTATATACCGTAGAATATGTTCTAGAGTAGAACAGTATAGACAGTAGAACAGGTTCCACAGGTTCTACAGTGGAACAGTATGTACAGTAGAACAGTGTCTAAAATATAACAGCATCTATAGCAGAACAGTGTGTACTAAGGGTGCAACGGTACAGGTATCCCACGATACGGTACGTACCTCGGTATGTGGGCCACAGTTTCGGTTCGGTTTCTGTACGTGTTTTGTGCATAAAGAGAACAATGTTTTTTCTCCCAAAATTATATATCTTTATTTGGAATAATTTCCAGCAACACTTTGTTAAATAATATACCACAAGTATTAAACACAACACTACAAATAATAAACTGCTTCTTACTCATGAATAAAATATATATGTATACATGTATAAAATTCAAACTTACAAAATATATTAAAAAAACATTTTAAAAATTGTTAAAAGTGGCTCTAAAAGTGCTCTAAACACAACACAGTAGTCAGAGTAAACATACTTCAGTTACATTCACAATGTAAATGTCAATTATTGCCATTATGTGCATGAGGTATTTATTCCTCTGCTATTATAAGATTCTTCTGTAAGAAGATAGGCCTGTCAACACTGTCAGCTGCAAGGCAAAAGTGGCTTGCTCTTACACTCTGTCCTGCAGTGGAGAAAACTCTCTCACAGCAGAAGTTCCTGGACACAGAGGTGACGGTGTGCTACTTTTGCAACATGGAGGAACTTTCTCTTATTTGCCCTCCACCACATGAAAGGATCAGCATCTACATTAATAGAGTGAGTCACCTTTTAGTCTGTCCTCCGTTCAGGAACCGTTATCTCAGCATGACTACGCTTGAGATGCTTAGCATCTTGCTCATGTTTCCATTAGCATATGGGACACGTGCTCGGCAATGTTTACAAACAGCGATGTTTCTATTAACTGTTTTGACTCTCTGGCCGTTGTATTCTACAGTGAACCCAAAAAAAATTCATCTTGGATATTTGTACGAAGCTGGTGCTTCTTCAAACTTCTGCCTCTCGACTGTTCCGCTGGTGCTGGCCACGCTTGTTTGTTTTTCTTTTTTTCCGAGTCTGTGTGCCGAGCTGCGAGCTCAGATCCAGTTACATCAGTGTGAGGGAGGGCGAGTGGGTGGAGCCACAACAGTGATTGTACATTAACTCTTGCTCATTGGCGCTTGTTGCTTAACAGTATGGTAAGCATTAAGCTGTGTTTACAAAAGGAAGTGCAAAACTGAACTACCACGGTAGACAAGGGCGTGTACCGAACGGTCCGGTATTTTACCATGTACTGTTGCAAACCTAGTGTGTACAGTACAACTGTAAAATGGTAGAACTATGTATACAGTAGAATATTATCTACGGCAGAACAGCATCCATAGCAGAATGGTATCTACAGCAGAACATTATCTACAACAGGACAGAACTGCGTCTACATCAGAACAGTAATAAAGAGGCTGTGATAGAACAGCACTACAAGAAAACAATGTCTATGGTAGAAAAGTGTCTAAAAGGAAAGAACCGTGTACACAGTAGGAAAGAACAGTGTCTAGTTTTCTAATTCTGATACTGATATAGGACATGGGTTACAGAAGAACAACATATGCCGTAGAACAGTGTCTGCAGTAAAACAGCACCTGTAGTAGAACAGTATTAACAGTAAAACTGAATGTACAGTGGAACAGTGCCTATCTACATTAGAATGGTATACACCGTAGACTAGGTTCTACAGTGGAACAGTACGGACAGTAAACCAGAATCTATAGCAGAACAGTATCTACTGTAGAACAGTTTCTACAGTGCACCAGTACGGACAGAAGAACAGAGTATATAGCAGAACAGTATCTAGAACAGAATAGTTTCTACATGTTACAGTACGGACAGTAGAACAGAGTCTATAGCAGAACAGTATCTACAATAGAACAGTTTCTACAGTGGAACAGTACGGACAGTGGAACAGAGTCTATAGTAGAACAGTATCTACAGTGGAACAGTACGGACTGTAGAACAGAGTCTATAACGAAACAGTATCTACAGTGGAACAGTTTCTACAGTGGAACAGTACAGACAGTAGAACAGAGTCTGTAGTAGAACAGTTTCTACAGTGGAACAGTATGCAAAGTAGAACAGAGTCTATAGCAGAACAGCATCTGGAACAGAACAGTATCTACAGTGGAACAGTACGGACAGTAGAACAGAGTCTATAGCAGAACAGTATTTACAGTAGAACAGTATCTACAGTGGAACAGTACAGACAGTAGAACAGAGTCTATACCAGAACAGTATCTACAATAGAACAGTTTCTATAGTAGAACAGAGTCTATAGCAGAACGGTATCTACAGTAGAACAGAGTCTATAGCAGAACAGTATCTACAATAGAACAGTATCTACAGTGCACCAGTACGGACCGTAGAAAAGAGTCTATAGCAGAACAGTATCTACAGTAGAACAGTTTCTACAGTGGAACAGTACGGACTGTAGACCAGAGTCTACACCAGAACAGTATCTACAATAGAATAGTTTCTACAGTAGAACAGAGTCTATAGCAGAATGGTATCTATGGTAGAACCGGAGAGAACAGCAGTGATGTATAGGTGCCCTTTTTCTGTTGTGTCATCCTTTATGCACATCATTCCCTTCCCGCGGCAGCTGAGAGGCTGAGTGGCAGCGTCTGACAGCAGCAGATTAAAAACCCGCGCAGAGGTTGGTTCTGTGCCTCGGAGACAGGCGCGAGGACGGCCGGACCGCGACCCCACTTTGCCATGCTAACCGTTTAGCTCGCGGCCGCGGCGGCTTCACATTTCATCTGGATATTTTTTCCCATTGAGAAGCCTGTGGACGGCGTCCACACACTTACACACTGGCCTTCCATACACAACAAGCCCTTCAGCCAACCCTGCTCCAGCTCCACCGGAGGGGGAGGGCGCTACAATGACTTAAACAGGATTTTCTTTAGACCTGATTTGAATCAGTCAATAAAACTAGGAAACAGCCTAGTTTTAATACACAGTGCACCGAAAGGTTTCCTTCCTAGCTCTCCAGGAACACTGGTTACATTCTTCACCAACTTAACCATCCTCTATCATGTGCTGACGCAAACGGCTTAATTAACTACTTGTCAGGGCCATTCACTGGCTCATCATTATATTTACATTTACGGCATTTGGCTGACGCTCTTATCCAGAGCGACGTACATAAGAGCTTAAGAAGTCCATGACTGTTTCTTACCTGAAAAACAGCTTAAATCCAAGTCAACTATTTAACCAAGATACTGCAGTCAGAGCATCTATATAACAACTGTCAAATAATAATTAACCAACACCCAACCCAACAATACATAAGCCATAGAGAAGAACAACGTAAGCCATAGAGAAGAACAACGCAAGTCATAGAGAAGAACAACGTAAGCCATAGAGAAGAACAACGCAAGTCATAGAGAAGTCAAGGGAATGTTTTTGTTTTTTTTTAAGAAATAAGTAAGCAGTAGGAAAGGGACGTAGTTAGTCACCAAAGTGCTCCTCCTCATACTACTCTCAAGTTCTGCCTTCTCGATGCCTCCTTCAATCACAGATCCACTGAAGAGTGGCCACACTGGAGACAAAGACATGAAACAACACGGACCAGCAGGAACGGACGATTTTCATCAGAAAAGGATTTAAAAAATCATCTTGACCTAATTAACAGATTGCAGCTGTTGAAAAAGGCATTTCTTGCAAAACCAGTGCCACATCTGGCTTCAAAATTAATTTGGAATAATTATTTGCAAAAGGGCAAAACTAAGAAACCTCCCTGATATAGAATAAATGGAATAATCCAATAAAAAAAATATTGTGAAACTCCATGTATTCTAATTCCATGTTTTGACGTCAGCAGTCTTCAGGTTTAATTCGTGCCAGATCCAGATCTCATACCTGTTGTAGTGGATCCGGCATATAGTTCACATATTAAATACATTCATTGGAGGATCTGCATCTTTGTCAGATGCAAATGTGCCACTAATGTTTTAGAGATTTTCTTAATGGCTAAAATTTTTCTTCGTTTCTTAAATTGTCTTAAATTTACAGAGAAAGATCATCCAGATGTGGTTTGGATGTCTTTGTCCTTTAACATTTACGTATAAAGCATGTGGTTGATGCTCTAGAGTGACATACATCTGTCCTTTATAGTCCATAAGACTCATTGTAAACCTTGAGTTAACATTAAAAGCTGGTAGACTAAGATTCTACTGGAGAAGAAGGTAGAACACCACCAGGGACCTATCAGACCACACACCGTTTGTTGGAGGAGGAGTTTGTGTTAAGTTAGTTTATGTCATGAACATGTAGTTTAATAGTTTTACTGTGACATTTATGTGTAATATCCATGTATACATTAGTTTGGAACCCTACAAAGATCCAGCCCAGACACTATATTGCACCATTTAAAAAAGGAACAAGGTACACACCAGCGCCACCCAACATAAAAAAGAGCATTAGAAAAAAATACAGGGAGAAATTCAACAACAGACCAGTCCAACCTGAAGGCCTACCACAGGAAATCTGCAGCTACTTCATCTCCCCACAACATCCAGCACATCCCTAAAATGCTGGCGGTACAAAGTGGTAGATGAAAACCATGCAGTGCTATTGAACATAACCTTCTAAACTGGGCACAGGTTAGATTAAGAATATGATTAGATTTACTAGATTAATAGAAGCATCCAAAAACGATTTATTCAGGCGTGAAGTTTAATGCCTACATTTATGTTTTTATGGTTTTTTTTATGCAAATGTAAACCCATTATTTGTTTTAGCTCCATATGAAACTAGTTAACAAAAAACGTTTGGTGTGTTTTCGTCTCAGGTTTAAGTCATAAGCTGTGTCCGAAACCGTGTCAGTGCACTGAGGTTTAGTGCGTAGTGCGCACTGCCTTCTGTAGTGCACACTTAGCGTTTCGCACTTAGCGGAAGTGACGCACTAACATTTGCTCGCGATTCTCCAGCCGCCAAAATATCTGCCGGTTTTACCGCAGTGTACATCAGTAAAATAATTT
>JBBJLR010050424.1:0-11762 GCA_037577145.1 Brachypetersius gabonensis
CATGTGTGTTCTGCAGCTGAAGGTTCAATATAACAGAAGTTCTTTAAGTTAACATGAAGTCCAGATCAGCATAGGGAGGAGTCAGTAGGTGCAAAAGGTAGATGGGGTGTGAATCACTGAATTACTTAATGAATTACTAATAGCACAAATTGTGGTTAGGAGTATGCTATTGCACATAATAGAGATCAGTAGTATATAAGTAATATTGACAAAAGAAGTGATATTCACATGGTAAGACTATTGCACATAATATTAATAAGGCATTGCACATAATAAAATTATTTAGCACCCAATCAAAAAATTGCACTTAAGTCTAAACACATCACACATCATTGCTTGGTAATTTTATTAAAGTTATTCATTTGTATTAGCAATTTATAGAAACGTGTTTTCACTGGCACGTAATTACGAGACAGCGAGTCGCCTAAAATGACAAACATGTGTCTGAGAAGTGTGAGAAATTTGAATTGTAAATCCAGATGCAATGGAATCTGCAGGATGTAGTGAAATTAGTTACTTTTCCAACAGCTCACCGGAGCACGCAAAGAGGAGGCTTGGATTTACTTGGAGTGTATTTATAGTGCATTTGTAGGGGCTCTTTAAGAAACAGAGGGTGCTCTCCCTTTCAAAGATAATATCATAATATTCTGAGGATAAGGGGGCTGGACTCTGCATCTCTTATAGAACATGTTTTATAGAACAGTGTCTAGGGCCTACAGCCTCTAAAACTGAAAGCATTTCCTTTTTAATTTCAGCTTTCTAGAGTCAGTTTCTCTTTCAGGCTTCTAGAGGTCTGATTTATTTTTTACTTCACTAACAAACAAATACTTACAGTAGTAATATCATTATTTTCTGACACAAACATAGGAGTTATAGCCAGATATTGACCACTGAATAGTTTTACTTAAAATGTTGCTTTATAAAGGCAAAAATAAGCAGAGATACACTCATAAGAAGAAAATAAGAAGTCTGAAGAACTAATGCTCCAGATATAAATGCCATAATATTATGCCATAATCACATCATGATCAAAATAAAAGTGGGCTGTTGCAAGAGAGGCTTCATTAATATACCTACTCACTTTCAGACCCACTCTCTAAAATGTCAACTACATCCTTCCTTAGATTCTGACACAGCCATCCTGCGATACTGTCAATTTTACATGATTTCACAGGTTTTGTTAGGAACATCTTCCCCTGTCATCTCCTAATTTTGTGCCAGTGTATATACTTGTCGTGAAAAATATTCAATTAAAAATTCCTACTATTAACCACTAATGCATCAACCACTAATGAGCCCTTGAATAACTTTAATTCAGTGATCGCAGTGGCCAGAACCATTTTCATGTAAACTATAATGACCCATGACCATGTTTAATAATGTGAATGTTGTGCTTAAATATGTAAATGTAATCATGTCATTAAACATCCACCATTGCATATAAACTAATAAATGAGAAAAACATGATGTCATGCCTGGGTGCCAATTCAAACACTCCAGGCTACAAAAACTCCTGGTCCTCAAGAACAGTCACTCTCAAGTGTGTATTACCAGTGTGAGTATTGTTAATACAGATGGACAGAAATAACAGACACTACATGTAGTTTTCCTAAACTGATTTGATTAGCCACAATATTTTACCAAAACGTAAAACATTACCATGATACCTGCAGAAGATGAAAGGAGTTCTCATGCTCAGCCCCTTTTGCCCTTTCCAAAGGGGGAGGTATCTTCTGTCACAGTACATTGAGCAACTCTACTCAGCCACCAGTCCAGGCACAGGGAACAGCTGAGGCTAATTTCGTTGGAGAGAATTAAGAAGAAGGAACCTTCACTATTTGCAACTATCCTGATGGCCATTTAAGAAATGGCTCTTAATGACTCGTGGTATTTCTCTGTTCAAATGAGCACTGAAACTTTTGCTTCAGTGAATGTGATTTTCTCTGCTGTCAGTATTCTTTTGAACATCTTTTTTGTGCATTGTATGGTCGTCCTACAGAAAGGAGCAAAACAGCTGAAAGAACCTCTCAACGTTTTACTGGGATCACTTGTTGTGTGCAGTGTGATTATTCATTTGTGCAGCCTTTTGCTTGTTTTTTCTGAGTTTTATTTAGATGCCTTGATTGATAAATGGTGGACATATGATTGGGTTGGCACAAATATTATTTTGGCTGTTATGATGTATACCATGATGACCATCGTTACCTCCTGCCACTGGAAGAACATGTTTTACTTCTGCCTGCTTGTTCCGGTTCAGCATCCTCTCCTCACCTGGTTTAAGAGGAACATACGAGAGTTTATTTACTCTGCTTTGATCTTAAATGTAGTTTTCTTTTTGCTTGGATTGATTACAGATATTAGATATGAAATTATGTTTTCAGATATGAACTCAAGATATGTTAATGTCACAGATGAGATCAATGAAAAATTGTGGAAGTCATTGCTAATAAACCACAAGATAAAAGTAGTGGACCTCTGGACTAGGTTCGGCTTTTTTCTTCTTAGTCTGTGTTTGATGGTGGCATCAAGTTGTTCAACTGTGCTGTACCTGTGGAGACACATGAAGAATATGGAAGAGAGTGGTCTCTTCTCACCCAATCTGCAGAGACAGATAAAGATGACCATTGCAGGCATCGCAGCACAGGCACTCCTTCACTTCCTCTGTTCAGTTGGGATTATAATAATTGAAATTGCATCTGAATTGTTTTGGGTATTTTTGGACTTAAATGGATATATCCTCTGCACCATCATCTCTTTGTACTCTTTAGGGACGGCCATTAACATGAGTGTTAGTCAGTCACTGTTCCGCAAGAGATTAGCACATGTTTGGCAAAAAATTCTCCAGACTCTTAATATCTTACATCACTGAATTAATAAGGGCCTGTAACCTGCAGCTTTGGCAGGTATGAATAACTTACAGTTTAAAGCATATACTGAGGGTTTATTTTACAAAAGAATTCGGGTTTAAATTGTAAATGCACTTGATTTAATTATGGATTTACTGGTGATTTAATTTTAAAATGAATTACTACAAATATCTCAATTCCAATGCCCAGTATCACTGTTCTCTACGATATTTGTCAGTGATATTGATTTTTTTTTTTAAATATTACCTATATAATTGGTTGATTTGGTATATTATGGTATGTTCTATTTATTTGATAGGTCTTTTATGTCACATTAAAATGAATGTGCATGCAAACCTTTCAAATTATTTAAGGCTGTGTTCGTGTGATACAATAATTCCATCTTTGTAAAATAAACAGAATTTCATTGAGCAGCAGGAGTGGATTAACAACAGTATAATTTGGCAAAACCTCATCTTTGAAACAAACAAACAAAAAATGTGATTGAATTTATCAGTTTTTTACTTTCTTCAACAACAACAACAAAAACAACAACAACAATATTAATAATTTAAAAAATAATAATAATTAAAAAGAAAACAACTTTATGTGTCACACTTGAAAGTGACTGAACATCTCCAGTGTGTCCTACCAGTGTGAGTAGTTTACATTGTAAATACTAGAGGGACATAAATATATAAACCACAGTACATGTACTTTTCATAAAAGGATCTAATTACTTTCAGAATGTACTTAAGATTTGAGACATTGGTGTCCGTGACAACTGGGGAGTTCCCAGAGAAGGAGCTACAGTCTGTCCACATGCAGGGAGAAGTGCAGTTCATCCACCAGTCATAAACACATCTCTCTATTCATAAATAGCATACATGTTTCAGTGTAGACGAATTCCTTTCTTAGTAGTAAATGATATCCTGGAAGAATTTCAGTCAGGCTTCAGAAAACACCACAGAACTGCAATTGTCCTGATATAATCAGCAACCTCATGCAAAACTCTGAAGAAAACAAGCTCTCAATTCTTGTCCTCAGTCACCTCAGAAGTCTTTCTGGCCATGTTAAATTGGTTCAAAACACACATCAAAGGGAGAAAGCTTTGGACAGCACGTATCTAAGAAACATGACAACCATGCTGAGTTTGCACAAGGAAGCTGCTTTGGTCCATTATTATTCTTATAATACATGCTGCCACTAGGTGACAACATTAGAGAGCACAAAGCATGTTTCCATAGGTGAACAACGTGCAGCTGCATATCTGCAGACCAAAACGATACAGTGACAAAAATCTCCATTCTTACCAGTGTTTTGGCAATAAATACATGGACGAGCAATCATTTCTTAAAGTTAAATCAAAACAAAGTTGAAATCTTGCTGGTCAGCCCTAAAAATGCTGGTTATATCTTAGACTGAGATCTAAGTTACATGCCACGTTATCAAGCTGCATTGCTAACTCCCTTGTTAACTATTTGCTAACTCCCTTGTTAACTAAGAAAACACTAATTAAACACCAATCATCTGCTACTTTTCGCAACAGCTGCAAAAAAGGTATACAATTATGTTCTAAGGCTATAGAAGATACTACCTATAGATATTAAAGAAAGTAGTTTGCTAAACCTTTTAAAATAAAAAGTCTAAAAAACTAAAATAAACTAAAACTAAAATAAACCTTTTAAAATAAAAATCTTTATTTTATCATTTAACTATGACTTTCATGATATCTTCCTGAAGTTTTATTTGAAATCTGCTTTGCATTTATATGCTGTTACACTTACTTTATGCTATATTTTATTCAATTTTATTTGTGGTCACAACTTTTAATGTGATCAT
The DNA here is from genome assembly GCA_037577145.1 of Brachypetersius gabonensis. Classification (NCBI taxonomy): domain Eukaryota; kingdom Metazoa; phylum Chordata; class Actinopteri; order Characiformes; family Alestidae; genus Brachypetersius; species Brachypetersius gabonensis. The sequence continues at coordinate 4,689 of JBBJLR010050424.1, forward strand.
AGAATGAATATCACATGCATATCACATGGTTATTGTTATACCAAACTTGCTACTCTGTTCTTTCCTTTAAGAAGTTACCTCCAGGATTAATAAAGTTTTCTGATTTTCATTCTAATTCTTTGTTTTATTTGAACTCTAGATATTTTGGATGTAGTAGACCACCAGGAAAAGGGATGCGACAATGCAGTCGAGAAAGACTGAGTGACTGTGTGAGTGATAACTCAGATATGAAGTCGTATAGAAAGATATACCATTTACCAGCCAGGCTGTTGAATGCACAAGCAGAACATATGAAAACAGATCATGACAGATCATCTCCTTGTCAAGACTGTGTTGGGTCAGGGAGGGCTGTTCTCAATCTTGCAGAACAAGCTCAGGCGCTTGAAGGCTGCAAGTTTATTCATGACGACTTCTCTGCCTCACTTGCACTGTTGCATGAAATGATAAAAAGAGTTCTGGAACAATGTGGCAAATTTCAAGCCTCAACAAGACTGTCCATTTCAAGCCTCAACAAGACTTCATGAAGGTTCTGACCCAAGGAGACTTGGTCCTTCAAGGAGTTATTGGTCCTTTGGAAAAAGAATTACATTGTCATTGTGACATGAGATGGAATGAGAAGCAATGTGCCTGTGGCTACGTCCCACAACTAAAACACATCAATCGATACCATGCTGACCTTCAAAATACCATATTATTTCAGTGTCTGAGAAGTGGTGGTGGCCTGTCTTTGCATAGGCTCTAAACAGTGCATTCATAAACAGCCATATCTTTTACAGAGACAATATGGGAGGGACCACTGACCTGCTCACTTTCTCACGCACAGCAGTACAGTCTCTTATGCACATATTTGGCACAAAAGCCATGGAAAGAAATCACTACTGGCTGCTACTGTTGAAGAACAGGCAAGATATGACAAAGCATCTTGCTGCAAAGTCAACATTAACCAGTTCCAGAGAAAAGTCAATGAAGGGTACAAACTAACTGAACATGTGTGTGTGTGTGTGTGTGGGGGGGGATTTTGTTCAGTGTGGATCTCTATATGAATCCATTTTCAACAAGCTACCTCCTTATAATAAATGTGTTTGTTAGTAAATAAACGAGTTTGTGAATGAACACTGCGACTAAAATGTCACAATAACAATGCTACAAATGTTACAATAATGGTACAATATTAATGGTTCAATGCATGTTGTTCTGAAGTAACAATGTAACAAAGTAGCAGTGTTGAAATGCTTTCATGGCTGTTACCATTTTGTTCTGCTGTCATATCAGTGTTGAGTTTTGATATGTAAAACAGTCACATTAGAATGTGCTGGATCCATAGGAGAGTGCCATGGATTTTAAATGTGTTAATAACTGGGCAAAGGATTACACATGATGTGGATATTTTAATTTCCTGGGAAATATTTGAGATTAAACAGGTTAAAAATGACAAAACATCTATCCAAAGACACTTAGGACATTGATCAACAACCCTGATCCTGGAGATCTGCCTTCCTGCAGAGTTTATTCAATCCACAATCTGCCACACTTTCTTTTTAAACAAAATTCTTCAGAGGTTTCATGGTGGTTAATTATTGGTAGATATAATATATAAAGTTTAGCCTGATTTGAAACTAGGAGTCATAATTTAAGCCATGGAGAACATCATTGTCTATGGCAACTTACAGTTTTAATCTTGTCAGATTGTTCCTTTTGGCCATTCTGTCTTGAACTGGTTTAACAGAAACAAAAGAGCCTTCACATTCTCTGCTCTCAATGTTAAATACAATCTTCAGTTCATTTTGAAAGACACTGCTTATGAGACTGGATGGTCCACTTTAATCTAGTTTATTGACACTGCTGAAATAAAAGATAAAAAATAATAAAAACATATTTTACATTAAAGTGAATGAATAGACTGATATCTAGGGAATTTGGAAGCAACATCAACATCTCAAACTCTGTCATTTTCATTCCTAGGTAAACAACAGTGTAAAATAAAAAAGGTTCATCAGACCTCCTTACAAATTGGCTAACCTTTACTGCTTCACATATAAGTGAGCCTTGACCCCATTGCAGGTTCCCAGGTTGTCCTTCCTTGGACCATATTTGGTATAAACCACTGCAAACTGGAACCCCCTCAACACTTTTCATTTTACAGAGATGCTTCAGGCCACTTTTCTAGAATAACAGTTTAGCCCATGTCAAAGTTGTTCAGATCAATTTATTTCTGCGTATTTCTGTTGTCAAATAAATTCCATCACTCGACAGGTGCCATGTTATTCACCTCACCTGTCAACTCATTTAATGTTAGGTCTGATAGGTGTAATTCCACAACGTTTTGTTCACTTTTGAGACAACCAATAACAAGAGTGTTAGTCACTATCCTGGCAGGAAATATCTCATGATAAAAGAAAAATCTCTGGATTCTCACTTTTTATTCTATTGAATAACTTTTTTTTACTATTTTGACTTTTTAAATATCCAATACATGACTTCTGTTAATTATTATCATCTCTCTGATGTCTGAATAAAACAAAATTCTGACAACATAAAGCTCCCTGTGTGACTGACTTTAGGCTGCAGTTAACAGTTAATTGAAAATGAAAACCTGGATGCTTCTGCTGATTTAATACTAATGTAATACTTCTATTATTGCCACTACTACTGCAACTACTGCTATTAACAATAATAATTGTTTGCAATGTCGCATATTAAAAAATTAAAAAGGTAAAATTCTGAAGAATAATAAGCAGAGACAATAAGTTGGAAGTGTGAAAGTGTTGTGTGCTGCGTTGGGTGATGACTGAACACCAGGCCACTGAAAGTGTCTGAAGAGTGTCTTTCCAGGGTGATTTGCATTGGAAATAGAGATGAAAAAGAAATAACACCACCACCACAGCACATGTACTTTTCATATGCTCATAAATCTCATTAGATCAAATATTTAATCACAAGTAAAGTCATTCTGTAACACCTCTGAGAACATATTGATTTATGCAGGGAAAGACAGTATATATATGACACGCACTTCAGATATCACACAGAAAGCAAAGATATCCAACATGGCTAATAAGACCTACTGGTATGATCATACTATATATGAAATGAATGCTGCAGCTTTTGCTTCAGTGAATATGCCTTTCTCTTTCATCACCTTTCTTTTGAACATCTTTTTTGTCTGCTGCATGATTCAACAGCAAGGAGCAGAGCAGATGAAAGGAACCCTCAAGGTTTTACTGGGATCACTTATTGGTTGCAACACTACTATTCATTCCTGCAGTGTTTTTATTGTTATATGTGAATTTGTCTTATATTACTTGATGGACAATTTATTTATATTGTATGTTATGTTTGATTTGATCTTCGATGTCATGATTTATACCATGATAACCATCGTTAGTTCCTGCCATTGTATGAACATGTTTTACTTCTGCCAGATTGTTCCACTTCAGCATGTGTTCTTCAGTTGGTTTAAGAGGAACATAAATGCCATAATTTACTCTGCATTGATTTTAAATGCAATCTTCGTTTCATATGGAATGAGTGTAGAAATTTCTTACGCAAATACATGGTTGAAGAATGGACTAGCAACTAATTTAACAGCAGCTGCAGAGGATGCACTGTGGAATTCCATATTAACAAGCAGTAAGATAAAAGCAGTGGACTTCTGGACTAGGTTCGGCTTTTTTCTTCTCAGTCTGTGCTTGATGTTGGCATCAAGTTGTGCAACTGTTCTGTACCTGTGGAGACACATGAAGAATATGGAAGAGAGTGGCCTCTTCTCACCCAATCTGCAGAGACAGATAAAGATGACCATCGCAGGCATCGCAGCACAGGCACTCCTTCACTTCCTCTGTTCAGCTGGGATTATAATCATTCAAACTGTATCTCTATACGCTCATGTGAATTTGGATTGGAATGGATACATTATCTGCACCATGATGTCTTTGTATGCTTTTGGGACAACTATTAACATGGGCATTAGTCAGTCACTGTTCCGCCAGAGATTAGCTCATGTTTGGCAAAAAAATTCAATTCCTTGTCACTGAATAATCAAGGAAATGTAACCTTCTAATAACTTTCAGATATGAATATCTTATACTTTGCAGTTTAAGCTGTGAATACTATTTATGTTGTAGAGTTTATAGAGGATTGTAAGTGAAGTTATAAAAGCTATAGCATGGTAATACTTTTACATGGGTGTTCTGTTCTCCCCTCTCCTCCTGTGCATTACTGTCCTGAAGCTGTCCTTTCTTTTAAATGTCATGTCAGCAAGCTTACAGTGAGATAAAAATTCAAATGTGTGTTTTTCCTGAAAATTCCTGATGCACAGTGAGAAAATGTTGTTGATGTAATATTTTTATATATTTGAATTATGGTAATTATGGTTCAAACCCTTAGATTAGTGGCAGAGCTACAACATTTTTATTAAACCACTTCATTAATCCTGATAAAAATATTAGAGATATAAACAGATCTAAATAAACAGATAAATAAGGCTTAATAAACACTTTCATTTTGTGACACAGTTTCATTGTGTCTGTGACAATGTGCTTGAGGAGACACTTGTGCCAGATTGACCAAAGATGTTTTATTAAACAAAACCAGAAAAACAGGGACTCTGGACAGAGCGGTGGTTGGTGTCCAAAACCACACTCAAAGATGTTTAGGCCGGTGGCAAAGTAATGCAGAGAGTTTGCTTTTACATTTACTACATTTAGTAGATGCTTGTATCCAAAGTGTCTTCCAATCCCTAATTACAGGGGACAGTCTCCCTGGAGCAACTTGGGGTTAAGGCTCTTGCTCAGGAAGTCAGGCCCCATGATCTCTGGGTACAGAAGAAAGTATCCTACCCACTAGGCCACTACCACCCCTTGTTAATTTAACAAAACCAGAAAAACAAAGAAAAGTAATTTCTCAGGTTCCTGCTTGATAATAAGACTCCCTGAAACAGAGCCTGTGAGAAGCCTAAGCAAACCAAACAGTCGGGCTGATAGGGGAGGAGCTGAATAAGTAACAGGTGTGAGTAATGTGCGGGGAATTAACGAAATAAGGAATACTTAACTAAACAAAGGTGATGTAACATGAGAGGGCAAAGCATGTGGCATGATTAACAAAGAGCTCCAGACTAAAGATGTCCCGAGCTGGGCCTCAAACTCAGCAAATGACCACAACGCAATCAGAAATGAAGAAATTGTTTCATTCTATAAACAGGGGCACCCTCACTCTCAAACACCACTTGGGTTCCACCACCTTCCACCTCTCTCCAGTGCAATGGTCCCCAGATTGCCAGCCTGAGAGGTGAAACATGAAAGGGGGTAAACATAACTCATAAGAACTGGATTAACTTGGCATTCAACTAAATCAGGGGCAATAAACCTGGTGGATAACTAAGAACTAGGAAGGTTGAGGTATAAATCCCTGGTTGATAACCAAACCTGGTCACCTGCTTGAAATGTCTCACCATGCCCTTTGGCCTGTGGTTGAACCAGATTAACTGTCCTGCAGATGCTAGTCTGCATTCTTCCAGACTTGCTCAGCCCTATGGAACCACCAAGTCACCTGTGGGTCTTCGGTGGGTGTAGGTGCAGGGTCTGGCATTAAGCGTAGTTCAGGAATTACCAGTCTAAATTGGTCAAGCCATTGGTCTTGTTCACAAAGCTGGGCGGGCAGTTCAGGGGCGGTGTCTGCCAGGAAAGACATTTCTGCTGTGACCGTGTAATCACTCAGATCTGTCATCTGTCACATCTGTATGTGGGACATGCATGTAAAACGTAGATTCAGGAATTCAATGGGGGTTAGATACTGTTTAATCCATACGGTTTGGTCACAAAAAAACATAAATACAAAACTCACAGAGTGAAACATATGCATAAACTCAAGCACAGGCTCATTACAGAGTAAACCGCTTGGCAGCTAAGAAAGCACCTTACTGTATATCAAATGTCCTTAAATCAAACTCTCCTTAAAACCAGAGTACAAACGGGATCAGTTCTTCATGACGGAAATCACCAAGCCAGAGTAAAGGGAAAAGAAACTGAACGACAGCCTGGCCTGGCAGTAGCAGAGGGTCAGTGAGTGCTCTGTGGAGACCAACACAGGTCAGAATGGTGATCACCAGACAAGGACCTCTGGGCTGGCTGACTATAAATAGGGAAGGAAGAGAAAGGTAGTAGGTGAGGGCTGTAACAAAGCTAATCTAATGAAACAAGGCAATACAAAACATAACCTAACCAACCAATGAAGACTGGATAAACTGAACATACTCAAAGAAAACAACTCACAAGTGAAGACGACAATGAACGCTAAACCAAAACTCACAACAGAGAAAGGGTAGATGACAAAACCAGGCTCAGTAATCTGATGACTGGGGCTGCAGTAAGTGGAGCAGATAGGGCAAGGTTTTGACAGTTTTTCAGTTTGCAAACCATGTAGAGACCCTTGCTTTGCAATTTAAAGGACTTGATCGTCATTTGTGTCCTTATCACAAGTTCATCCGGCTTCTTTAAAAGCTTGTCTTGTGCATGGAGCTACTGCAGGATATCATGTGACATAACGGTAGCTCCTGAGTGGCAGCACCCTCTGCCCTGTCATCAGTTTTATTTTTCCTATGATCTACCATGCTCCAGTGTGGAAGACTGCTAAGGCTGCTATGAGGAGGCCATTCCTGTTTCTGATTCCTATTTCATCAATGAAATAATCCATAAGATTAGTGTGATTCTTGACATGGGTTTACTTTTTTCTCAGCATTTGTATGATATTAAATTATAATACATACATTTTTGGCACCACAATTTCTTTGTTCAAATTTTGGGACAACCATTAAACTGGATGTTAGTCACTGGCAGGGAATACATTCTCTTGTCTCTCCTTTATTTTACAACTGAAGAAGAATGCCTGTTGCCTCTCATGTTATTATATACATCGTAAACTGTATTACTACTGTATTACTAATTATTGTGATTATCAGTAGTACTAGTACATTTACTACTGCTAATAATAATCATCATCAGTAATTTGCATTGTAAATAGATGAAAAAGAAATATTTACACCACAGCACATGTACTTTTCATAAACTGATCTCATTA
>JBBJLR010050444.1:0-11761 GCA_037577145.1 Brachypetersius gabonensis
GAGAGAGAGAGAGAGAGAGAGAGAGAGAGAGAGAGAGAGAGAGAGAGAGATGCGGACAGAAAAAGAGAAAGACAGAAAGAGAGAGAGAGACAGACAGAAAAAGAGAGAGAAATGCTGTATGCAATTAGTTCTGCTAAATAGCTTTGAAGAGCAAAGCCCCAGACGGCTCACTAATGCAACTGAATAATTGGATGACTCACCTAGGTCATCTATTCCTCAGTACGTGCCAGTGTCAATAAGTGACACTCACCCGTGTGTGGCATTTCTATGCACTAGTGGATGACGCCCAGACGAGCAAGGGAATAGGGTAGAACAATGTTGGAAAGAAAGTTTCAGATTCCACAGGTGCGAAACAGAGTTAAGAATGAGTGCACTGCGGCTTTTCACACTACACAGCTGGGGAGCTTCCTCCAAGTCTTTCTAAGACCTGTCAGATTCACTATATCCGCCTGAATTTCCATGCACAACAAAGATGTTCATTTAGGCCAGGTTCAGGCCAGACCTGCGTAGCAAAACATATCCGCAATCACAGTGTATCTAGCACAGTTCATTGTCTCCACAATGCTGGCTTTGAGATCTAAAGAACAACACAGCTAGATTAATTTACCTTTCAGGCTAAGAAACTTTGAAAATCAGCAGGAACAAAACAACCCTAAAGCTCATGGGAGAAGAGCTTGGCTTGGCGTCTTCCGCTTGCCTCTGCTGGTTCTTTCCTGTCTTTAAATGAACGCACCTCCCTCTGAGTGCAGTAGTGCATTCTGGAAGGAGGCTGTGTGATAAGTGATGAGATGTTTACAGAGCTGCTGCTCCAAAAAAAGCAAAATATAGAGAATGATGGAGCATTTCATGAGCCAGTATTCATCATTTGTTCCATTATGAACAGTAGTGTATCCTCTCTCAAAGTCAGATAAAAGATTTTTAAGAGCACAGTAAATGTCCCCACTGTCATAGAGTGGTCAGAAAAATGGGAAAAACAAGCTAAAAATAAAGCTTATTTAAAGTGATGTCATCAAAGTACCTTTCTGTGGATGTATCTTTGAAAAACACCACTCACTTAAAAGGTTCCACCTCAGAGAACCCCTTTTTGCACCTTTATTTTTTAAGAGTGAAGATATAAATTCTGTTATTCATTTCAGGTGGCCTGAAATAATTAATGGCCAAATTGTTCAGCAATTGACTAATAAGGCCATAAGAAGAGGTTAAGCAGCTCTCAGTGCCGGCATCCCCCAGAGGGTCACATTTTGACACACTGTGGTGCATAAATGAGAGGTGAAAAGATGCATTTCTTTAAAAGTGGTCTCAGCGCTCTATAGCCCCACGGCCAGTCTCTGCTTTGTAATGATAGTATACTGGTGAAAATGCATACAAAGTAATACATACACAATGAATAAATTCATTTACAATTAAGACTCTAGATTCATTAGTTACAGCTGACCGGTGTTTATGTTTAAGTGAGCTTTGGTTACTATTGGTTCTTGTGTTTTGTTTGTATTGTATTTAAGTTACTAGGAATCATGTCTTAGTTGTCGGTCCATGCTTCATAGTCACTTGTCCTGTCTCAGGTTTTGTTTTTGTTTTTGTTTTATTTTGAAAAAAGTTATGGAAGTCTGTGCCTGCGCCTCCCTTTACTGCCAGGAGACAGGCCACCACATGACAAATAACTGAATAATAAGCCATGGAAGATGACACTCTTCAAATGACCCATGTCATGTAAAATAAAATTTTCCTCCCTTTAATTAAATAAAAAACCTTTTAACAGTTGTCTTACTACAGTAATGGGTCGTTTACTGTACTAATTCAGTGAAAGTTACCACAAAAATCAATACACATGTACCCATCTATTCAAACTACAGCAGTTTTGTTCCACTCTGTCCAGACACTTTTTTGAATTAGTCAAATTAAACCACACAAATGTCCTCAGTCAACCTCAGTGAAAAACATTTGTCATCTTTATTTTCTAACCTATTTTTCAAAAAGCTAATTTGCCTAAATAGTACACTTAAAACTTATACATTTTTACCTGGAAAATCTTTTAAACTGAAAGCTTTAAACTAATTTGGAAGGTTTACATCAAGTGAAGGGTAAAACTGAGTAAGCCAAACGCACACACATACAAACACACACATGCACACACATGCACACACACTGCTCTGATCACTGCTTAGCTTCTTCCAGACTCCCTTTCCTGGACCTGACAATTTGACAATGTGGTGTTTTATCTCACACACCTCACACACAGAACAGATGCTGTAATGTTTTCTGCAGACTTGGGTATAGACAGCCCCCGTGTGTCGCAGATGAAGGACTGAGGGAGCTGGGGTACAGCAGCATGTCTGCGGTATAACCAGAAGCCTGTCGAGATAATGGAAATTGCAGTTTGACGTTGTCCTATGCACTGTCCAGTCTCCTTAAAGGAATGAACAATATCCCTCACATCCCAAACTCAATTGGCCAAGACATGTCTGAACTGGAGCTACAGGCTGAAGTAGATCAAAACGATGGAACTTTATACCACAGAGGCCCTGAAATGCAAAACTCAATAGCAGGTTAAAGACTTAATATCAACTTCAAAAACACAAGCAGTGTCTTTCTTGTGGGAATAAGGTCTATTATTAGCTGCGTAGCTCCAGAGCACAACTAAGTTCCCTTTTTTAATGGTTTCAATACCATGTTTATTTTAAAGAAATTGTTTAATCAGTTGCAGTAGTTGCACAAAAATACTTGTAAAAGAAAAATCAGAGCACTCCAGCAGAGCTTGAAATACTTCAGTAATATAGAGAATATATAGGTCTCTATGGTTCAAATAAAATGTATTTACATTCATGGCCAAAATTGTTGGCTCCCCTGAAATTTTTCCAGAAAATCAAGAATTTCTCACAGAATAGTATTGCATTAACACATGTTTATTCTCTTTGTGTGTATTGGAACAAAACTAAAACAGGAGGAAAAAAAACTAATTTGACATAATGTCACACAAAAACAAAAATGGGCTGGACAAAATTATTGGCACCTTTTCAAAATTGTGGATAAATAAGATAGTTTCAAGCATGTGATGCTCCTTTAAACTCACCTGGGGCAGTAACAGGTGTGGGCAATTAAAAAATCACACCTGAAAGCAGATATGCATTGTGTGTCTGTGTGTGCCACACTAAGCATGGACAACAGAAAGAGGAAAAGAGAACTGTGCGAGGACTTGAGAAGCAAAATTCTGGAAAATATCAACAATCTCAAGGTTACAAGTCCATCTCCAGAGATCTAGATTTGCCTTTGACCACAGTGCATAACATTATCAAGAAGTTTGTAACCCATGGCACTGTAGCTAATCTCTCTGGGCATGGACGGAAAAGAAAAATTGATGAAAGGTTGCAATGCAGGATAGTCCGGATGGTGGATAAGCATCCCCAAACAAGTTCCAATGAAATTCAAGCTGTTCTGCTCAGTGAGCATCAGTGTCAACGCAAACTATCCGTCGACGTTTATATGAAATGAAATGCTATTGCAGGAGACCCAGTGAAAATGACCATTTTGTCATACAGGAACACACCACAGCACAAAATTCTTCCTCTGCATTTAACCCTTTCACCAAGTGAAGCAGCGGGCACGAGGAACACAGTGCACGGGGACAGTACCTTACTCAGAGGTGCCTAGCGATCTTGGGAATCAAACTCACAACTTCCTGATCACAGGGTGAATGCCCTAACCACTAGGTCACCAGCTGCCCCACTGCTGACACAGAGGCATAAAAAAGCAAGACTAGAGTTCACCAAAAATGTACTTGATTAAGCCAAAATCCTTCTGGGAAAATGTCTTGTAGACAGATGAGACCAAGATAGAGCTTTTTGGTAAAGCATATCAGTCTACTGTTTACTGAAAACAGAATTTGTTTTGCTCTGAAGCTGCTAAGCTAATAATATATAGAAAGATACATATATAAATACATCTCTCTCTCTCTCTCTCTCTCTATCTATCTATCTATCTATTTATCTAGATAGATAGATAGATAGATAGATAGATAGATAGATAGATAGATAGATAGGTAGATAGATAGATAGATAGATAGATAGAATGCTGCATGGTATAGACTTATTATTTGATTTACTATTACTTACGCAGGATTCAGAATGTGTTTTCATACTTAAAGTGACATGTTTCCAAGTGAAAGGGGATATTCAGGCAGGAAATATTTGGGGGGGTGGACTATGATTTTATTCATTAGAGTCTGACCGGATTGAAACAGGGTGTTCAGAAGGCAAAAATCAGACAAAACTGTATTCTTTGTAGTTTCTATAAGATAAACTTGATTTCGGTGTATATTGTTTTGGTCATATTTTTCTTCTTAAAAATGTAGTCCAAATGCTTTTACTACAAAAGCAGAACACCATCAGGTTTACATTCAAATAATTTATGCTCTGACGCGTCTGACAACGTGGAAGAAATGGCTGAAAGACTGATGACTCTTTAAAGACTAGAACAACTGTTTCCAGTGTAAACAAACTGAAATGATTATTTTACAAACCTTCCAAAAGCCTGAAGCGAGAGAGTACATCCAGTGATGCCAGAGGCAGAGCACTGCCTGAACAGCAGGCTAAGCATCTAGTGTAGTTGGTTTATTTATATGTGCAGTTGGGGGAGGAGGGGAGTACTGGTGTTTTTGCTCAATGATAGGTGGCATGGTGAGGGGCACACACCCTTGTACAAGATAATATAGTTAAATGTCAGAAGGTGGTTGCAGGTCACTAAGACTTCAGTCAAAAATAAAAGAGAAACAAGGCTTTAGTTCAGGCGTGTCAAACTCCGGTCCTGGAGGTCCAGCAATGTTTTGGTGATTTCTGTGCTCTGAAACACCGGGTTCACCTCGCAGGTTAATTGTCAGGTTTAGTGAATGTGTTTGATGAGGTGCTGGACACCGACCCTCCAAGACCGGAGTTTGACATCCCTGCTTTTGTTATTTGAATATGGTATACAATGGATTGGAGATTTTCTTCAGTATGACAAGGGCCATGAAATAAAGTAAAAGAAAGGTCCATTTAACTGCGTTTTGAGTAAATGAGATTTTCAAAATGTTGTCTTTGAGTTTGCTTCCCTTTGGCAGTAAATGTGTTGATGTAACAACATGTTTTTCCATGTGGAAATGATGCAAACATTTAAATCAACTAAACTCAAAACATACCTTCTCGTAGATTCAAACCAGAGTCTGAGGAATAAGGACATTAATGCAAGGTGACTGGTTGATTTCCGAATGTGTGGTTTTCTTAAAGTTCACACTGGTTTATAATTCCAGCTCAGGACATTACAGGTCTGGTAGTAGTGAAGTGTCTGGTTATCATATGGGGTGTGGGCATGTGTTTGGCTATGCCTGTCACAGCCATTTACATTGCAAGAGAAAACTTTAGATCTAAATGTTTGAAAAATAAGTTGGACAAGCCTCAATTTGAATCCCAGATAGGAAAGATCTAATACAATGTTTTCCTTTTAGATACTGGATGCAAAGCAACAAACGTTCAGTGCACAACACCGAAGTTTTCTGCATGGAAATTAGCCAAACAAATTAAGGCTCGCTTCAAAATAGACCTCGAACAAATGAGATAAACAATAATGTTGTAGAATATTGCAAGGGGTCGTAAATTGTGGCGGGGAAAGAACGAGCGAAGGCTGATGATATATCGTCTCTGGCTCCAGGTATTTAATCAGTCTGGCTAACGAGATGAATTGAGCAGAAGGACTGATTGACTGTGACATTTACGAGTCCCCTGAGAGAGGGAGAGAGAGGGAGAGAGAGAGAGTGAAAGGAAGTGAGAGAATGACCTCCATATTCAAAGCCTGGTCTGAAATCATGTGATAAAACCAGGGGTCGTGCTATTTTAATCATCAGAGGAAATACAATATCACTCAAAGACACACAGCCATGCTGTCTCGTGCCATCTTCTATTAGTCACTTTCTTCCTAAGGAAGAGCACAATATAGACTATGCAGTTTTTCTGATAAATGGTCTGAGCTCATCATAATGAGTTTCAGCAGAATCACTGTTCAGGCTACTTCGCTGCCCCGATTATTAAAGCTACAATGTTACCACATCAGCCACAGCTTGTACTGACTCAAAATACAGAGCCTTGCTTTGACATCCCCAGGAAAACTTGCCATTGCGTACGAATCAGCAGGGAAGGAGTCCATATTCTTCCTATCACCAGATTCTCTAGGCAGAAATTCTCTCCATAAAGCAGTTCAGTCACCTGCTGTTGGAACAGGTCACAAAGACAGAGCTAGTGGCTCCTCATACCACCACTTCAAAACTGTGAACACACCACCATTTTCCCAAGGATGGTGTCATATCCTTCTGAGCCTCCTTCTCCTGTAAGTGTCTTTATGTTATTGAAGTGCACCATAACATCATTATTATTAGGGTTGCTGTAGTGTGAAGTTAATATGTATAAGTATTTTACTTCACAGGTGTGTGTGTGTGTGTGTTGCTTTTGGGATATTTCTCTGCCTTTTTTTCTCTTTCAGCTACTGTGTGATCAGTTTTGCTGTGTCATTGTGATGTTAAAAGTTTACCCTTTTTCTAACTGAAAACTTTCTGGCAGAGTTTTCCTCATGAATTTGATGGTATTTTGCCTCATCTATTATTTCTTCTATCCTGATAAGTGCCCCAGTCCCTATTACAGAAAAACTCCTCCACAACAGGATGCTACCTCCTCCCTGCTTTACTGTAGGATTGGTGTTCTTTGGATTGTGAGCTGGATTGGCTTTCCATTAAGAAGCCAAATAGTTCTGTTTTGGTCTAATCAGACCATAACACCCTTTTCCTCTCCAGTCTTCAAGAATTGTCAAAGTGCATTTTGGCAAAGCTGAATCGAGACTCAGCGTGATCTTATTTTGAGGAGTGGCCTGCAACTCGATCATACCAGCTAGATTTGTGGAGCTCTTGTGATATTGCGCACATGCACACAATAATTCCTCTTTGCCATATATTCCTGTAGCTGCCTCATTAGATCCCTCTGCTCTTCTATCATGTTTGGAGAGAAGGCCTGATTCAGGTGGCTCTTAATAGCACCAAACATTTTCCACTTCTTAATGACAGACTTTACTGTGCTCCTCGTGACTGAAAAGCCCTTTGCATTTTTTATGTCCCTCTCCTGACTTATGACTGTCTACAACTTTATCCTTCTTTGGGGATTTTATGTCAGTTTTTGCTACCTATAGTTGGTTGTTGTCACAATGAGCTGTGCCCATTCAGGAAAGGCGGCGCAGAAGCAGACTTCCATTTCTGTTTTCTTTGACTTTATTTTGAAAATGCAAAACAAAGGGCACAATGTCCGAAAACACAAACTAAAGAAAATCCCCAACGGAAACACAACCCTTGCTGACCAGGCGGGACCCAACTTAAAATTCAAAATACTAGTCCCCCTGGAGTCATTCCAATGGCAGCCTCTAGCGGCCACCGACTGAAGATGTTACAGTTGTTTGTTTTCAGTTGTAGTAGCAAGCGCTGGGATTCTCCTGGTATAGCTGTTTTTATGCTGAACTAATCAAAACAATTATAAGTTCTCACAAGGGAAGCAATTTAACCTGAAGTACAATGATGTGTGATTAGCTACACCTGATTGAGTTTACATCAGAGGTCTCAAACTCCGGTCCTGGAGGGTCGGTGTCCAATACAGTTTGATGGTTCTCCTCCTCAAACATATTCACTAAACCTGACAATTAACTGGTGAGGTGAACCAGGTGTTTCTGTGTAGGGAAATCATTCTGTGTGTGGATTGTGGCCCTCCAGGACTGGAGTTTGAGACATCGGGTTTACATGTATTTGTAGGAGGAGGGTGATTCTCAGTGATTCTTTTTTTATTTTTAGTTTATTTTTCTAAACTGTTGCTATCATTTTTTCACTTGGATGTTATAAGTTGGATTGAGTAAACAAAGCTGGATTTTTTTTATGTCTATTTGTGTGTGTGTGTGTGTGTGTGTGTGTGTGTGTGTGTGTGTGTGTGTGTGTGTGTATGTGCAGCATGCTGTTTGTTTACCACTGTGAGTCACTAGATTTTTGGAACAGGACCAAAAGCCTGGGATTTCCACAACACACGATTATTTACACACACTTCTACACGGCTCTGAAAATCTGTCAGACACAGGCCTGATGCCCAGTGAAATCCAGTAATCGTGTACCCAGCTCTGAGCCTGCATTAACCATTCATCTCTCTGTTTCCTGTAGTTCATTTCATACTGTGTAATATGTGTGTTTTTCAAAGTATCACTTTTCTCATTTTGTGAAAGTAAATCTAATACAGAAAAGACTGCAACTGCTTTAGAAAGCAAAGACTTTATGCAATAACCTTTAATGGAGATAAAGGATTCACAGCTGTTTTCAACTCAGCAACTTAGCGCAGTAACAGTACAGTTTGCTCACGTTTTGACCGCACTTTGCGGTTGTACAGCACTTTGGTCAGCCTTGCTGTTGTTTTAAAGTGCTTTATAAATAAAGTGGTATGGTATGGTATGACCTGTGACAATACAGTCAACTCATGTTTGGCTCGATAGAGCTCATGTTTTGATGCCTTCATGATATATTCAGTGAATAAAAATAAAAAAGTACTGAAAATAATTAAATATCCTCACAATATTTAGAATTTGGATGAAGACAAATGATATCTATTCAGCTATGGCACAATTTACTATAAGCACTATGCTATAAACAATATACATACACATATTACATACTGTCACGGTTCAGGCAGCCTCCACCAGGTGGAGCTGGATTTATTTCTGTTTTGTGTTTGGGGACTCTTATTTTGACACACCCTGAGTACTCCTGGCCTGTGAAATGGTTTCAGCTGAGGAGTGCTCAGGGTACCACGTTCTGTCTGTTCGTTGGTTGTATGTGTACTATGTTTCATGTATTTAAGTTCTGTTTAGTGTCACATTCACTGTCGGGTTATTGACGTCATTATGTGTCTGCTGCTTTCATGTTTTCTAGTTTTTCCTGTTCCACGTTTCTAGTTACCACGTTCCTGTATCCTGTATCGGCCCATGTGCCAGGTTTAAGTTCTTGTTTTGATTTATTTTGAATAAAACATTTCTAAGCAAAGGCATGGCTACTCCGTGGACTTACTCACCATCATGGGTTCACGGAGCGAACCGTGACACATAGTTTAGGTACATAATGTTATGTTTCCCTACTCTATCCCAAGGAGAGCAGGCAGACAGGCAGGCTTCCATTTTGTGTTTCGACTTTTATTTTCAAACAAAGTCACAAAAAACAGGCACAAGGGCCCACAGATACTGTTTACGTAAAAGGAACCAACCTTCACAAAACCCAGAACTAGGATAACGGTGGACCAACAACCTAGGTCCACCTAAACTGAACTTAAATACATTTCCTCAACGCATTCCCACCAATAACAGAACACAAGTACTTAAACCCAGCATATAACCCCACTGACCCTTACACATAAGAGATCATAATTAATAGAATGGTTATACTACATGATGTTTATAGGCTTATTGTCACTGTTCTGCATTGTGGAATAACAATATTTTAATGGATTGTTACATCCCTACCAAATCCTCTGCATTTAGTCATGTCCAATTCCACCATGCCCAGTTGTATCCCATCACATAATGCTACTAAGCTGGGAGGGTGAAGGCTAGCATGTGCTACCTCTGTGAAATAAAACAATGTCATTGAAGAGCGTGACACACTTGGAGCCTGGAGGAGAACGCTAGCTGCCAACTTCTGTTACATCAGCCAACAAGACTCAAACTCAGGATCTCCAGACAATCAGAATCAGAAAACTTCATTGATCTCGGAGGAAATTGCTTGTGCAACGACTGCACAAACAGAGACACAAAGGCAAGAACAAAATAAAACATAGTATAAAGTCAAAGTAAGACTCTCTAGAAAATTCTATATAAAGTGAAAATAAAACTCATTGTAAAATAAGACCAATACAGGCAGAAACTGTGCCTCTTCGAAGTTTCGGAATATCTTACATTAACTAGCCTTAATATATTTATTTCTTATAATGTTTTCTTCATTCTGTTACTGCTTTATGCCACTACTGTGTCCATTCTGACCAACCAGCTCACCTATTCATAATCTGCAGATATGTTACAGTTTTTCTCCGCCGGTTTGGCTGATTTCTTGAAACGGAAATGACTTTCTCAAAACAACATGGACAAATCTCCAAACCACCTTGCAATTGTTCACAACAGAATGCCATTTCTCATGGATTTCATCAAATTGCAAATGTCTCAGTACATTTGCAGTACTTAGTAATGTCTCAAGTGTCTCAGTGCATCTTTGCAAATGGTTATGTAGAAGTAGCCTACATTTAGCACAATGACCACACATTTAGCACATTTTCCAAATAAATAGATCTGATTAGTTGATTCTGAGACTAATGGTCGTTCTCTCCAAAACATGTTAGCATGATTTCATCGTGTAGATCATCATATGCACAATAGTCTTTTCAATTGTCAAAATTAGTCAAGAACATAATACAATGAACACCATATATGAATTTCTAGGAACATTTGATAAATTCATGAAGTAATTTGAATTTGACTAACAAAGAAGGAATTTCCCACATCTCCGAAGACCAACCAAACCGTTTGTTTACTTTCCTGACAGGTGCTGTCTATGCTGCCAAACATGTACATATAGAGCTTGGCCTGGGCCAGTACCATTTGCAGTATGAACATGGAGGTACCTTGCAAAGTAAATGAATAAGGGAAACTTCCAGATTTACAGGGTACCATTTGAGAGGAACTCTGACAGAGTGAAGGAGCTGCAGTACCAGTATGTGCATGTAAGTCAATTATTGGTTGTCTATCATTGCAACATTACAGTAAGCAGTGGTTTCCAATTTTTTTTTTCTTTCAGTATCCTCTTTACCTTCAGAATCCAGCTTTATCTGACTGCAGCCTTTTGCCTAAAAACTGCAACAGAAAACTGTCTTCAGTATTACTCTCTCCTCACTGGAGTAGTGGCCAGTAGTAGGCTAATCCTGAACTTGTGGAGGAGAACATCCTATGTAATTTTCTATTACTGTTGTGTATGACTCCTCTATATGACTGATTTTGTTTTTTTACTCTATTGTAGAGAATAATGGCATTAGAAGGGAATGAAACACCTCACATTCTCGTGTTTGTCGATGAGGCTGGTTTAAACCTGGCCAAGGGCCGCAGATATGTGCTGCCATATCTGAGAATGGTGTGGCCATATACATCCCCAGTTTAGGCCCATACAACACTCAAAAGCTCCTCATTTTCTTGGACCATCTTTCTACTGATCTGGTCCCAAAAAATGAGAGCGGTTTTGAAGGGACTCACCTACGACACTGTGTGATCGTGTGGGACAATGTCATCAGGAGCTGGTTCACTACTCACCCAAGCATGCTCTTGGAGCTACTACCACCATACCCTCCTTTCCTCAATCCAATTGAGGAGTTTTCTTCTGCTTGGAGGTGGAGAGTTTATGTACATCAGGCTCAAGACCAGAGGTCCCTGCTCCATGCATTGCAAAAGAGAGCAGCGCGTGGATGGCCAGGAGGATGAGGATGGTAGACAGGAGGATGAGGATGGTAGACAGGAGGATGAGGATGGTGGCCAGGAGAGGGAGGATGGTAGACAGGAGTATGAGGATGGTGGCCAGGAGAGGGAGGATGGTGGACAGGAGGATGAGGATGGTAGACAGGAGGATGAGGATGGTGGCCAGGAGAGGGAGGATGGTGGCCAGGAGGATGAGGATGGTGGCCAGGAGAGGGAG
>JBBJLR010050485.1:0-11759 GCA_037577145.1 Brachypetersius gabonensis
GCGCGCTTTTCTCTCTCTCTCTCTCTCTCTCTCTCTCTCTCTCTCTCTCTCTCTCTCTCTCTCTCTCTCTCTCTCTCGCTATCCTCTTCTCCCTGTCACTCCCCCTCTCTCTCTTCACGAATCCAGACTTCTATTACCCGCGGTGTGTGTGTGTGTGTGTGTGGCCCCTCCCTGTCGGCCGTGAGGCGCGAGACTGCTTTAACTTCATTGTTCTGGGGGTCTGTGGATGAAGAGGGTCTTTCTGATGCTAATCGCCGGCCGCCTCTCGCGCACACGTGGGGGGACGCAGAGGGGGTGGGTTCACTCCAAAGAACCACACTGTCTGGGAGAGTCTTCACATCCCGAGTCCGGAAAAAGGGTCTCGACGTGTGGAACGCACCATGCAGTACGTCTGAACTTCACTTGATGCCCCTGTTCTTGGTCACTACGATGCCCCGCGCGCGGAACACCCGACGACCCCCCGGCTGGTGAGATCTCAGGACCTCTGAAGAAGACTCGGGAGGTGACAGTGTGTGCGATTAGTGTATCTTCTCTAAAATGCGCGACTTTGGAGTGCGGGTTCTGTTCTTCGCGCTCCTGTGTGTGCGGTCCGCGCACTCCTCCTCGTGTCCCCCGGGCTGCGAGTGCTCAGAACCGGCCCAGACTGTGAAATGCGTTTCCAAGGACCTCCGGACCGTCCCGAGCGGGATCCCCGCTTACGCACGGAACCTGTTCATCACTGGGAACCGGATCAGCCGGATCGGCCCGGAGAACTTCAGAGGACTCGAGAATGTGACCACACTATCTCTCAGCAACAACAGGTAAACGCACACTCAAATCGTTCACTCATACACTAAATGCACAAAAGTATTGGAACCCCCGACCAACAGGGATTTTAATGGCACTACATTCAAATACATAGACTTTAACTGAATTGTTCCCCCTTTGCAGCTCTAACAGCTTTCCCACTTCTTGGAAGACTTTCCAAAAGAGTTTGGAGTTTCAGTGGGAATTTCACTTATCATATATAGTGTTTATGAGGTCAGACACTGATGATGGATGAAAAGGCAGTTCCAGTTCATCCCAAAGGTGTTGGATGGGGTTGAGGTCAGGGCTCTGTGTGGGCCAGTCAAGTTCTTCCACACTGAACTCATCTGGAATTAGAACTTGTTTTGTGCACTGGGACACAGTCATGCTGGAGTAAAAAGGTTCTTCACAAAAAGGGGCCACAAAGTTAGAATCACGGTGTTGTCCAAAATGTCTTGGTACTCTGAAGCATTAAGATTGTCCCTCACTGGAAATAAGGGGTCACTTGTATTCAAATATTAAGAGGTGTGTCCCAATATTTTTGACCATATATTGTATGTTTTTAAAATGTTTTTCAAGATCCAGATTCTGTGTCACACACGCTTTTTCTTGGGGTCCTAGGTACAGGCAGTGGCAATATACACACTCCTGGCAAAAAAAGCAATTCTTTGAGGGACCTTTTCATTAAAAAGGATTTACTACTGTATATATATGCAACATATTGTTACTGCATTTGTTAATGGTTCTATGTAGATCCATTACCTTTATCAAAGAACTGGTTCTAAAGAATCATTAAGGTGCAGAACCATAACGTCGCTGAATGCTTTAAATGTCAAACTGGTTCTTTGCCTAGTTAAATATTTGTGTTAGTACTTTGTAAACATTCTTTGCTAAGAGTGTAGAGAATGTTTTGCAGAAAAGTGACAATTCTGCATAAAATCATTGACTTTACTTTAAGAATCACTTTTAGTTGACTGTAGAGCACAGAGTGATGCAGCATGATTTTTTTCTCCTCTCTAGGATATCTGAAGTGGAGTCTCACACCTTCTCCAACCTGCGTAACCTCAGATCTCTGGACCTGAGCAGCAACCAGCTGGCCGCAATCCACCCTGAGGCTTTCATGGTGCAGGGCCACATGCTGAGAGAGCTGAATCTCAGCAGGGCGCTCTATGACCACTCCTCGGTCACGGACTTGGCCACCTCCCTGCGCTGGAGCGGCCTGGAAGGCCTGCTGGGGCTGGACCTGTCGGGTAATGGCCTGGTCTACCTGCCCTCTCGCATCTTCTCCCACCTGAGCAGCCTGCAGAGGCTTCAGCTGGCAAACAACTCCATCGTGTCTGTTTACAACGAGACTTTCTCAGGCCTGGGGCAGCTAGAAGAGCTGGATCTCAGCCTTAATGCCCTGAAGACGTTCGGGGAGGAGGGCTTGATGGAGCTGGAGCAAGTGCCCCAAGCCAAGTTGCACCTTGGGCAGAACCCGTACACGTGTGCTTGTGGGATCGAACCCTTTTCCGCCTGGCTGAATGCTTCACAGGAACGGGTGGTAGACGCGGAGCATCTAGTCTGTGTGTTGCCTGTTGAATTGCGCAACACCTCTGTGCTGATGGCAGGCAAACTGGTGCTCGGGTGCCATCGGGCAGGGGAGGGCGATAACTTGGCCCTGCAAACGTCCTATGTCTTTCTGGGCATAGTACTGGGCTTTGTGGGCCTTATGTTCCTCTTTGTGCTCTACCTGAACCGCAAAGGTATCAAGAAGCGCATTTACGACATGCGGGACGCCTGCAGAGAGGTGTGGGAGGGATATCATTACAGATACGAGATTGACTCTGATCCCAGACTGTCTCAGGTCTCCACCACTGCCGACGTGTGATTCGAACTCAGTTTGGACTCATTTTGAACTTTGTGTTTTGAACCCCAAGCTCTTCTAGGCCAAGCTTCTCTTCTTGGACTTGTTTTCTAGTAAATTTATACCTGGAGGAAAATCTGCATAAACTTCATGTGCTGTGTGTGAGTATGAACATATTGCAGTCAAAATAGGCAAATAGTTTTTTGTCCTCCCTATGAAAACAAAAAGCATGCGCTGCCTTTTCATGCATTCAGGAGCCATGACAACAAGCGCAGTTTTTTTAACTGTTCTCATACGTGCATCAGTCCCTCCACCTCCATTCAAGGCATTGCTTCTCGATTGCCAGGGCAGGCTGGCGGATTGTCCCATTTAAAAACACAAAGGCGCATTAACTGTCAATTACTGCCACATTATCCACAGTCTGCTCACTCAGAGTATTGCTAAGTGCCTTGGTCTAACATAGGTCAGAGTCATCTTGACCATTACACCATTCCATCCACATTTAAGAGGCATTTACAGCCTTGGAGTGGACAGACCACTCATACTGACTTTGAAGCCCTAAGAACTGTTTTTATGCATGCTCTTGCTGCATGTTCCTCTGAGACGTACTGTGTCCTTGAGCCGGTCCACCATCAGCTGCCCACTCGGCTCCTCCGTCCCCCTACCCACAGGGAGCCTGCAAAGAATGCGGCTGCCTTTCTCTCCAAAGCATTCCAGCGCAAGGATAACCTTCTCTAAAGCTCTCTTCCGCGCCGGGAAACGCGCTCCCTTTGTGCCGTGTAAACGGAGGGAGGGAGAGAAAAGAAAAGCAGGATCTTTCAGGGAAAAGGAGCCAGCTGCGGAAATCTCTGGTCCTCTTCTGTTCGTCTCCCCTCTTTTTTTTCTTCGGAAGAAACTCGCGCTTTGTTTTTATTCCTCTCATTTTTATTGTCAGGATGATGAGAACCAGCCCTGGATGAGGGTTTGCTGAAGACAGCAGTAGGCCTGCTGGCCCTTTGAAGGCACAGCCTGGCTCTGCTCCTAGTGAGCTCGGCAGCTTTTTCTGTTTAAGGGACTTTGCGGTGATAAGATACAGATGAAACTGAGGGCGGCCTCGTTTAAGGGTCCCCTTCCCTTTTTCTAAGTACAGGACCGAAATGCATAGGACTGGATCCTTGACATGTGTACCTGATGTTCTACAAAGCCAACAGTGTGAACTTGGATGCCATGGCTTCGCATTCATTTTCCGACACAAAGTCAGTAAATATGCGTAGATTGAAATAGCCTTTTTTTAAATTATTTTTTAAAAAAGGGAAATATTTGCTCTTAAGCACTCCCTGACAGACATTAAACCTTGCCCTTAACTAAATCAAAAACTCAGAGCTGATCATCCTTTAAAATACACCTTTTATGCAAGAATTAGACTCTGTGTGCATTCAGGAACCAGACCTGGGCCCACTTTTCTAAAAGAAGCATAGCACAAACGTTATTGTGAGAGGTTGGCAAGCTAATGCTTCATGCCATGGTGGTACACAAGAGTCTCTAAAAATCTCGTCTTCCAAAAAGTTCTATTTCATTGTTTAATTGATGTTTTCATAATGAGTGCTGAGCCATTCACTGCAACGGAATGTGTCCAAAGTGAAAGTAGAGAGAGTAGTGAAGCCTGCAAGCTGTCCAATGATCCCAGATTTCCTCCTGTAGCTGTCCTTATATATTTACCATGCATTGAATGAACAAACTGAATGGCCTTCCTTATGGGCAGAGTTTCTTCTGCATGCTTAATAAAATGTTCCAGTTTACATTTCTGCCTGCGTGTCCCGTTGCTTCATAACAATTGTGATCATTTGCCTGTAGTTCATTTGTTACTCCACAAGAGTTTTATAATCTGTTCCATATTTATAGGCCAGAGCAGAAAGGCCCCTTTGATTTTTCTGCGTCTAAAGCTGAGGAAACGTGCCATAAGAGTCCTAGAGAAAAGGCTTGAGATTAAAAGGATACCTCCAAAAATATCAGCGCTGCATTTACACAGTCCATCCATTGTGTTGCTGTTTTATTTGACTATTTAGTTTTCAAAGTAAACCCAATGAAATCAGATATTTACATAGAGATAAGAAAACAAGAGGGATTACTGCTGCGCTACAAAGAACTGGTCAACTAGCTCATGGCCAGTGCAGTGAAATGGCCTTTGTCTCGCGATTGCTGAGATGCCTTGTGATAGTAACTTGCTTCGTTCTCACCGACAAAGGCTTATTATGCTGTGTCCTTACACGCTGGCCCCGTCTATGACAGAGGCCAGTGGTGCAGTGAAGTCACTGTCGGAGAACTGCTAGCACTCTCAATAAGAGCACCTCTGAGGAAGTCTGTATGGAGGCATTGTTGCCTGTTTTATTCTGTGTGTCATATCCTCCACATTTAACTCCTGAGACAGGCATATTTTTATCACCTTGGATGGGGGTGTGCTGTCAGGAACATCATAGGTCAATCTGAATAATGGCCTCCGGGGTGGACGCTGGATGTGTTCCATATCTGAGTCTATATGAGGCAGAGGTGTTCTGGACCCAGATTCGGCCTTGACTTTGAATGAGAGTGTTTTCAGAAAAGAATCAGTGTAAATGAGCCCAAACAGACTCGAGCTATTTCTCCTTATGCCATCTTGTCTGCGCTTGCGCCCTCACTGATTTGGGAAATTGAAGCCAAGTATGGGTCAAATACCCAAGAGGGACCTCGATTAGTGCATTTTATCAGGTGAACGGTGTGGACTTGGGTAGTCAAGTGTTTACATTTATGTCCCAGAATGCCTTTCATCCAAAGTAGCAGCGAAGCCAGCAGAGGAACGACAACATAATTATGTTTTGTGTTATGACTGTTGGTCCATTCCACTATTTGCACTTTTATAGGCAGACATAATGCATATGTCATTTTTATGAATGTATTAATTCATTACATAGGTAAAAACATGTTGGCAATTTGGTGTATTTTTAAAAAATTATTTAAGTATAAATGACACTGACGGTGAACATGCATGATATCAAGCCTCACATCAATGTGAGTTTTTATTGAGATCAAGAATGTACTCAATATTGAGAAACAGCCTCAAATTATCTATCCATGCCCTGCCATGCCATGTATCCTGTGGTCAAGTTGTGTCAGAAACTGTAAAATAGCCTTTTATACATATATATATGTATCATTCAAACATCTGACAAAGTCATATGTACATTTGGTAAATACTTCTTCTTAGATAATACTTGAATCTATTCCAGGTTATGAGATGACCTTTCAGTTTTTCCACAAGAGGAAAATATAAACTAAGCAATGAACTTAAGAAATATATGTTCCTGCCATTTCTGTGTGCGTTTTCATTATTCCATTGAAAAATACATGATTATATTCTTCCAACCATCTTTTTAGCTGATCAGGTACGTGCAGCCTCCCATTCAGCAATTGTATTTATTTTGTACTGAACGGTCGCACACTTAGAATAGATTTTGGCTCATTGCTTGTTGAATCACACTCCAATTTACAGCTCCAACGAAGATCTAAGACTGAATAATCTCCTGACTTTAGAGAAACACCATGTGGTTTATCATTTTTTCAGTTCGAATATTTCTACCTTTCATCTATCTCTCTATTACCAAGTCACCAATTAGTTATGCTTTTGTAATGTTATATATATTACAAACACAATTCATGGAAAAATCGTGTAATCCCTTTGAGTAAGTGTGTCTGCACATTAGACTGTTAAAATGCCACTCCTTCAGTGTATTGCATTAGGATGCTATGTTAGTTCTATCAGGTTAGAGAGAGATTAAAATATTCATTGTTGCAAGACAAAGGAAAAATCGTCATTTAACCATTATAGCTGAGGTGCAACTCTCACTCCATACAACAGCAAGAAGTTGTCAAGACATTTTTATCTGACAATGAATGATCAAATGATGGATGTTGATGGTAGCAGGCTCATGAAGATCCTCAGACTCCAAGTTTAAAGTATAAAGTTCTCAAATATAGTTAACACATTTCTACAACAGTCCAGCATTTGACTGATAGCCTGCCAGCTTCAAAAGACCATATGATCTGTTTACCTTTCCGCCAGCCCTGCCCCTGCTCTAGCCAGGAACACGCCTCTGAGGCGGACAAGGTCTGTGC
Source organism: Brachypetersius gabonensis (assembly GCA_037577145.1). Classification (NCBI taxonomy): domain Eukaryota; kingdom Metazoa; phylum Chordata; class Actinopteri; order Characiformes; family Alestidae; genus Brachypetersius; species Brachypetersius gabonensis. The sequence continues at coordinate 6,761 of JBBJLR010050485.1, forward strand.
GTGTGTAGCCTTGTGTCAACTGTTTGTGCCCATGAGGACAGCGAGGCACTAATGTGCCTAATTTCTAGCTTGTCCTACTTAACAGTTGGTTGCTCTGAAAGAACACATTTGCGGGTGAAGCCTCGATATAGGTGGTGAAATTGTTTCCAGAAATCCTTCTCCACACACAGATCTGGCATTACTTTAAAACCACTGGCAGGTGAATTGAAAGAAATTGATTATCTGGTGACAGTAGCACCTGTCAAGGAGTGAGATGGACAGGGCAGCACATGAACAGTCAGTTCATGGAAGCAGAAAAAATGGTCAAACGTTAGGCTCCAAGCCAAATTATGAAGCACAGCTTGCTGTATATAGGGCTGCGTAGCTGCAGACTGGTCAGAGTTCCCATTCTAACCCCTGTTCAGTGTCTACAATGGGGACATGAGCAGCATTGGATTGGGAGAAATGGAAAAAGGTGACCTGATCTGATGAATCACATTTTATTTTACATTCAGACAGCAAATGTGTAAAGTGACCATTCTGTCATGTGTGAACACACCACAGCACAAAATTCTTCCTCTGTAATTAACCACCAAGTGAAGCAGTGGGCAGCCAGGAACACAGTGCCTGGGGAGCAGTGTGTGGGAACGGTACCTTACTCAGAGGAGATTCAAACCCACGACTTTCTGATCACATGGGGCAAGTTCCTAACCACTAGGCCACCAGCTGTTCCCTGCTACTTCTAGGTGCATGTCTATTGGTCACCTGGAGAAAATATGGCACATGGATGTACGATAGGAAGATGGTAAGCCAGTGGAGGCAGTCTGAAGATCAGGGCAATGTTCTGCTGGGAAATCTGGTGTTGGCATTCATGTCGATCTTACTTTGACACCACCAGCCTAAACATTGTAGCAGACCAAATACTCCCCTTCATAGCAACCTTATTCCCTAATGCCAGCGGCATCTTTTAGATCAGTGGTTCATTTTTTTGTCATTTTTCAGACATTGGGATTTTATGAATTTAATGTTGGTAAACAAATGTTGGTAAACTCAGTGCAGACAAAATTGTGTGCACCCCCCTGCGATCTCTAGCGCCCCCATTAGGGGGCCCGGACCCCAGGTTGGGAACCATTGTTTTAGCTGGATAATGTACCCTGCTACACTGCACCAATTGTTCAGGAATGGGGTTTGAGGAACACTAAAAAAGGTGTTCCTCTAACCCTAGATCTAATCGAGAATGGGACGTGCCGGACAAGCTAGTCCAGTCCATGGAATGCCCATCTTGCAAATCTCTGGACTTTAAGATCCTGCCGCTAATATCCATGCTTTTAAGGGCCAGAGCAGGATGTGGTGGTTGAGGGGAACCTACAAAATATAAGGCAGGTTGTTTTAATGTTATGACTGATTGGTGTAAGTATCAGACCTACGACCATAAATGAAATTGATACTTTATGGAGAACACTTCAGCACCGGCGTTCGGCCGGCTGCGTGTTCGGGTGGCATCAAATAAACGCTGCATGCAACGTTTTCTTGGCATCAAAATAATACACAAAACTACAGATTGGGTGTCAGGCTGGCGTTAAACGGCGTCAGACGCCAGTCGAACACCTTGCTGACGTCGAACAAGCGTCGCTACCAAACGCCACAAAAACACCTATGGCGTTAAGAGTGTGTTCATTTCGAACGTCCGTGTGGACGAGGCCTTAGTCTTGCAGAAAGGTTAGTCATGAGCTGAGTTCCAGTTCTTTGATGAAGGTCATTAGTATTCTAGGGCCAGACTTGCTTTGTCTACTGAAAATGCCACTGACATCTATTTCTTGGCCAAAAATGTCCAGGAAAGAATGTTTTTTAGTCTGCTTTCAAAGTGGACTGTGTTTAATGTGGTTTTGAGCGGGATGTCCAAAATGATTTTCATAGGCTGCTGGTGGCTCTGCTTTTCAGAATGGACAGGCAAACCAGAGGCCTTACAAACAACTACTGTCTCTCTGAATAGCTCCCAGTGTACAGCATTATGGGAGGCTTGTTAAAACCAAAGAACATATTCACCCAATTAGTCACAAAGTCATGATCCAGCGAGCTAAAAATGGTGTTTACACGTATTGTCCGCTTGGACACCGCTATGCTGAAGATTAATGTGTTCTCTTCTCTCCCTAATGGCTGAGTCTGCTGAAAAGACAAAATATCTCACAGCTTCTAATTTTTTCCTGTTGTTTTGACGTTGCAGCGAGGTGGCTATTTAACAAGCTCAAAGCCATTCTAGCTTTGCAAGTGCACTGTGCTGCTTTTGGGGCCAACTCTTCCAAACATCATTCTTTCATATTTTTATTCTTTCATGAGAGCCCTATAGTGGTTTCCCTATTAAATATGAAAGCTCTCTGAGGATGTTTCTGCTTTGCTTTTTGAAAAAAAAAGTCCCTGTGTTGCAATTAGTCATTTATAAGACGTTCTTTTGTGGGTTTTTCTGTAGAAAACATCTTGGCACCATTAAGCATGTTTAAAGGGCATGATAGAAAATATGACTTCAAAAGTGAATCCCACATCTGAAAGGGATTCAACATGTTAAAGGAAAACCCACAACAGTCATCTGCATGACGACAGCGACCTAAGTGGCATCTGACTACAGGGTTTGCTCACATTGTGAAGAGAGCGCTGAGGGATAGACAGCTGGAAGCCTTTTGTTCTCCCCAGCCACCCTCCACTTTTTATTTCTCCCAAATCCTCTCTCTTCATCTTTAGTTGCTTTCTTTTCTCATTTCAGTCACTATCACGCCTTCCAGGACTTTTTTGGCGGAGATGCTAATGTTATACCCTATAAGTTAACATCAAGCTAACTGCAAGATTTTCAATCAAAAGCCTCAGAGTGTGTTGAGTTGTTACAAAATCTCAAATAAACTTGTGTGGTTTATGACACTGTGACACTGTATGTTATCTATTTACATGGATAAAAACCAGCTTGTAAAATGCTAATTTCAGCTACGCTAATACACTGTGGTTCATGTTTATAGACACCAGCGTGTTGTGCAGTGTCAAAAACCATGCAAACAAGGATATTTAAGATTCATTAACAACATGATGCTAACTGATGGCATATAACTTGTTAGTTACAAGTCCCTTATGAGATGCCTTGCTTTACAAACTCAAATGCGGAATCAAGTGTTATTACACTTCTAGCGGGAAATATGTAGCCTACTACATTTTCACAATATTTCATACATCCTCTCATAGCATCCTGGGGGTTGTATGGCTCCCCGTCTCATGGCTTTTTGACCTGTTTCAATCCTAAACTGACCAGCTTTGCAAAAAAAATTATAAGGAATCAACTCATTATGAGGCTATTATACTTTTAGCAGGAAATGTGCATACATTCACTCATTCATGCAACAGAAGTGAAAATCAGTCGCACCACACACACCACACATCGACAGCGTTATCTGATCACGAAAAACACCACAGCATCCTGGGGATTGTATGACTTTCCCTGTCTCACTGCCTTTCAATCCTAAGCTGACCACCTTTGCAAAATAAAAACTTTGCATAAACTGAAGGCAAAGAAGGTGAAAAACTCTTTCAAGCCAAATGTGCGCCAATTTCTGTCCTACTGTCCCTCAGTCACCAGTTAGCGTTCACACAGGCGGTGTTACACACTGTGCATTAAAATACATAGTGTAGTGCGTTCTCCTAGCAAGGAAAAAGGCCTAAAGCGTGATCGCAGCATGTTTGAATAGATTTTATGTCATGATTGCTGCACAAAATGTCATGAGACCGGCTCCAGTATAAATCTGAACTATAGACACCAAACATGTCTTGGCTGACAGAGTAAGGAGAAACTGTAAAGTTAAGGTTAAAGACTAACTTTTTCAAACATTTTATTCCTGTTTTAATGGGCAGGGTGCTATTGGATTTGGATTTGATGCTTTCAACTGAAGCATTTATCTCTCCCCTACCATTAAACATCTATGTTTACTCAGGTTTGTCTTCAGGCTAGGCTAATATATTCCTCCCACTCAGTGACAAAGAGAAGCTCTAAACATTCCTGATTCTTCTTCTCGGCCCATTGTTGGCTTGATCATTGCAGGCTGATTGTGTTCTGATGCCTGGAAGAGGAGGTGAGTTGGTTCAGCTGGATGTAGGGCCATTAATGCCTCTATGGCCCTATTCATCACTTTCCATAAAAACCGTCATGAACACACACACACCATGTTAAGCATACGCTAAACAGACTCATCCAGCCCCACAGCCAACCCCCCAACCCCCCACATCTGCTTGATCAATTCTGTAGCAATACATTTTTACGGGTATATGATGAGTAGGACACTGAAATATTGCATTCAATTCTCAATTATTTGATTCTTTATTACTGTTTCTTCTTCTTCATTATTTTATACATTCCAACCATTTCATCAATTCCACCTTATTCGCAAACCTCTGGCAAATATTCAGAAATCACCAGAGTTAGTGAATGTTTTATACTTCATAGCAAATAAATAAATCACAGACGTGAAACCAAAAGGTTTTTGTTTAAGAGCTGAGCATACTGCCTTTATTAAACATACCTCAAATAAATTATTTTTTTCCTTGTATATTTGTTCCATTTTGGGTGAACGAAAAAAATATAGAGTGACTCAACGTGATTATAAAATCACTTTGTAACAAATACCAGCTGAAATCTAAAAATGCTAATCAGTTTGCAAACTTAAACAAGCTGTTTCACTTGGCAAACTGAAAAGACTCATGGACCCATGAGTTATCAATTGAAACAATTAGAATGGATTGTAAAACTCTTTTAAGAAGGAAATCCAACATGGAGTTTGGCAAGTATGTTGGTTTTTTCCACGTCTAAAATTTATATAAACAAAACAAGAAAGTTATATAGGTAGAATACAGAAGATGTCATAATGCCAGTGCCGAAACACTCTAGCCCAACATGCCTGAATGACTACCGTCCTGTAGCACTCACACCCATCATTATGAAGTGCTTTGAGCGGCTAGTCCTGGCACATCTGAAGGACTTTCTCCCACC
>JBBJLR010050496.1:2500-11759 GCA_037577145.1 Brachypetersius gabonensis
TTTTAAGAAGTTAGATATGTACATTAGTGTCAGACACCACAGCCTCCTCTGGAGCTTTAAGCAGTGGTTAGCCCTGAATTAGGGTGGAGCAGGTGTGGAGTTGTGAGCTGCAGTAACCAGTCGAGGGCATTTTGCCACAGGGCCCCAGCGATGGCAGGCCCAGGAGGGTGCGGACCTGGGGTCCCGTGGTGATCAGTGAGGCTAGACAAGTTCCCCTCAGACAAAGAAAACAGAGAAGAGAGTTAGTTCTGTTTTAAATGGACAGATGTATTGGGACAATGACATCAAAATCATTTTTTAACAATGGAATATTGACCTAGAGCCGTTCTCTCCTCCCACAGGTGCGCTTCAACCCCAACATAGATGCACATTGCTGGGTGCTGTCAGCCGGCCAGTCTGGTCTGGTTCGTCTCCACTGTGTGCGTGCGCTGAGCAGCCCAGTCATGACAAAGCTCATACATGAGACCCAAGCACAGTTCAGTGCCATGTTTCGTTCTGAGGAAGCTGCCAGTGCCGCATCTGCTGTACGGCGTTGCACAGCGGACGTGGTGGAAGTGCGATAGCACTCAGCACTGACCGTTCAGTTTCACCAACAACTATGAGGCTTGTTGACCACAGCAGATCCGAAAATCCTGCCAAATCCTCATTTTTTCTTTCTACTGTACTGGACCTACATTTTTTTAGGAGTCTCTAACTACAATAAGGGATGGAAAAATAATGTTCCATCATGTTCCATCATGTCATGATCTGTTTTTATTAGCGTCTGTGTTGAACAGATGCACCGAGAGGAAGCGATTCTGTCAAACCAAGAGCATATTTCATCTGCTGCAGAGTTGGATTTTCCCCAAGTCCAAACTTTCTAGCTTTGCTTTTATTTATATTTCATTGCATTCTTCACCTCCACCACTTTTTTTTAAACTGTAAATTGAAATAAAAGACAACAGTGACCAGCTACATCAGTTTTGGAGCATTTTGTTACTATTTGCACGATATTAAGTATGTAAATTACACTCACTAGTCACTATGGAAATCTATACCTTTACCACGCCTGCACACAGCTAACAAACAAAGCAGCAGCAGACGGGCTGGACGCCGTACTCTCCAGCTGTGAGGTGGACCCAGGAGGTGACTGGCTTCTGATAAAGTTAATAGTAAAACATAATAATCTAATAATAATCTTATCAGCCGCTCAATCACACGAAGATACTCTTCAGAACCTTAAATCTTAAAGAGGCATTCCCAGTGCTATCAAGGACACTGGGCCTGTTATTGCACTACAGGTCAGACGTGTTCAGATTTCTGTGAGTTGGAGCTCATCTTGTCTGCTGGGATGTAATCAAGGACAAAAGTGTCCAGGTGCAACACCTGACATTTATCACATAAGGCTATCACTTCACGAAATGGTGCTGATCATTAACTGTGATTAATGGTCAGGGCAGTTAACTAAAGCTGTTATGTGAATAGCTTATGCTGCTAAGCACCAGAGTGCTTGAAATACAAGCAATTTTTTCTTTTCTTTTTTTTAAAAAAAAAAATCAGTGTTAGTGTTGGTACTTTATTTATACTCAAAGTGAATGATAAACCAGTTCCTTTGATCCTAAAAAAAATTTCCTTTAAAGATAAGAATAGGTGTCAAGTAGCATTTCTCTACACAAACCCTGATTTTAGAAGCTACAGCTATTCATATACCACACATTTTATACCTCCGCACCAAGAAAACACCTTTGCAGGCAAGTCTGATTTTAAGGAACAATGCTGACAACCATAGTGTTCAGTCATTTATCTTTTCTAACTGGCTACCATTCCGAACTGCTATGACGGATTAAATCTAAGATACACTAATCAATGGAACTATTTACTTGAGCAGTTTTGTTCGCTTGTTTATGGCTGAGATTTGCCTGCATTGACTTATTTGCAACTAATTGCAACAGAAAGAAGAAATGCATGAACGGTCCGGTATTTTACCGACTACCGTTGCATCCCTAGTGTGTGTGTGTGTGTGTGTGTGTTCTGGATTTATGTCAGGCTTCACTTCCGAAGGCTCGTACCACAGCAAACAAACAACTTCACAAACAGCTTTCATAAAAGCTGCAGGCCAGTCTTTAAGAGGATTTTATTGCAGCTTGTAAAAATTTCATGATATGAAATGTGATTACATGTTGGGACCGTAAAACATTTACACAGAGGACTTAGACAACTTTATACAGTAAGCAAATGTATGTACAAGTTCACAAAGCACACACAAAATAGCTGTCACAGTACAACACACTGCACAAAATCACGAGACACATCAGAAACATGGCTGATCAACAAACACTCTCTCCGTCTGCTTTACTGGGTTAACTGCAGTCTTTCTCTGAGCTCAGATTAGCTTCATTACAAATTAGTCTGTGTCTCTGAATTAAAAATAAAGGGAAATGCAACCAATTTTTCAATTACATTCTGCATAATTAAGTGTAAACAACATTATTCAAAACGGTTTGACTTGAAACGCTCCATTCCAGAAAGACTAGAGTAGAACAGCAGTGATGAAACATCTCCAAACGCTGCATCACAGAAACAGATGGTAATTCATGATGCTGGCGGCATTTTTTTTGTGTTCGTTTTGAGACCTGGCCTTAAATGTATAATGCTCTTGCCATTATCAACATTACATGTAACCATATAGAAAACCGATGCAGGTTAATGGTCGTTTTGGACAGTGCATAAAACTGTTACACCTCGGTACCCCTGGTTCCTATTAGCACCCCTTCAGTAGGGTTCTCTCCAGCACATCATCAAACCTCACTAAATTACTTTATTTACACTTTTCAGAATGTTGCTTAATTAACCCCCACTCTAACAACTTCCCAAGAGGTATTATGGTTTTATTCTAGTGATTTTAATGATTTTAGTTTTTTTTCATGGTAGTGCAAACTGAAAGGAAGTATGAACTGCATTAATAAATGTACTGGATGAAGTCGATCAATGATTTTGAACCTTCTGTCAGCTCTGAGAACAGTTCTGCAATCCCAGCACAAATCCAGTTAAAGACGAGACAAAATGCAAAACTGGTCTTAGACCAGGATTGTGCATCCAAAGTCAAAGACTGAGTCCACTGACATTCTATCTTGAAACCTCATACATAGAGTGTAGCTCCAGCAGGACAAAGACGAATGGTTTGTGCTCCTCCAGGGTTTTCTGTAATTACCCTACATACATTCATAGATCTCGTTTTTGCCAATTACCATTAACCAAGGTCCTTTTTATACCAACCCACAGGTTTTATCAAAAATATACTCATTTATATGTTGGTCCACCTTTCATTTAGTCATTTGTTCATCATGGCTTTATTTAGGCTAAAATATTTTTATTTTAGATATATACATTTTATCAAATGTGACAAAATATATACTGTGATAAAGATATTTTAGCAAGAGACCCCTATTTTGATAAATAATTCTGGCAGTCTTCATTATTCTTGAAAGAGAACAGCCGATAAAAGCACTCATGCAAGTGTGCCTCGCCTCATCAGACAAATATACACAGTAACGCCCCTGGCAACATTTTTTTTAGTGCGGACCACAACATCATCAGAACACTTTAAAGCAAGCCTTAAAACACAAAGACTACACGGCAGGTTTGCATCATGTCACTCAGACCAGATATAACTGGGTGTGAGTTTTTCAGACTCGCCTTTTTTAAATGTATGGTTTCATAACCTTGAAAATGTATATATTATTACCGTCTGAGCATTTTAAGATATTTTAAGTGCTTTTAAAGCAATGTCATATGAATGTGTTGCATCAAAACTAATTCTAACTGTCAGGTGTTTTTCTCTATATGGTGCCTGGCATATAAACAGTTCACTGTTGTTTTTTTATCTTTCAGCACTAGACTGTGCCAGACTGCACATCTTATTAGCAACTTTGACCCGGCCCCCAAATTGAATATGGCAAACGCATAACAACACTAAGCCACTCATTGGAATGTGGTTGTTGCAACTACCAGTAGTTGCGGCAGTGTAGCAGCACTGATAGCAGAGGTGGAGATCCTGTATGGAAGTAGAAGTTTCTGTCTGCACACGTTTCTCTTTTGTAATTTGACTGAGTAAAAATAACAGTTAGCTAACGCTTGAGCTTTACTTCAGAACTCGCCACCTACTGGTTCCCAAGTATATCATGTGTTTGATCTCTAGCAGAGCGAAAGCCTTCCATAACTGGGAATCCAAGACATAATCATTTGCCTCGCTTGCTTTTGGTGTGTAACTTGGCCTTCCCTCTGGTTAATTTTCTGATAAGAGACTTGAACCGCATTCCTAAGATTTTAGCCTATACATTTCCCACTTTTGTGTAGGACTCGCCTCTTAAAATAACTTAAAGTAGTTTTACAGTAACGGCCATGTATGTAGAACTCAGAATGCTCAGACTGGTTTCTTTTTCAGAGAAATGGTAGCGCCTTAAAAGAAGCTGATAATAAGACAATAATAAACCCAGTCCAATTAGTTTTCACAGTGGTCACATGTGTAGCAATCGTTTACCCTCTAGCCTACAGCAGTGTACTGTGAGGATGCGATATTATTACCAAGTCTCACATAGGCCTTAAATATAATATAAAACACCCTTTAAACTCTTCTTGTCTAAGGGACTTATAGAACACTCTAAGATGCGGATGTGATCTATGCACCACTTACATACATGGCTGGACTCAGGCTGAGTTTATTAATGACCTAAACATGTTATATTTATTGCAGATTTTCTAGAATTTTTAAATTTAGATGTACTGCAGCTGGGTGAGGTTGGTTTGCATTCGGTTTTCAGTTTCATACTCTGCAGACAGACCTCTTGTTTAGAAAAAGGATGCGTCAGGGACTTTTTCACAGTGTTTGCATATCCAAATGGACAGGCTGCCAGTAGAACAGCCTTCTTCATCAGGATTGTATGGCACAATTAGTCCATCGGGTCTTGACACAAGGTGCAGTAGGCCATGTCCTCAGAATAGGGCTCCACCTGGATGGTCGTTCTATAGAAGCCAAACTTATTCTGCAAAATTTCTGTGGCTTCCTTTAGGATACTCTGAGGATCTGCATTTTCCTCTGAAGGGACACATAAGACAATCACTGTACTTTAGATAATCATTCATTGGTTTCTTACCATTCCAGGATATTCACTTAAGTGAATTAATCACCACTAACTTGATATTATTTGAGTGTTAGAACATTCTTAGCAGTGATACCTATAGAAAGTGGCAGGTTAGTGTGTATATCAGAAACAGAACTGTTGCTACACCACAGAGTCATTTCTGGGATAAGAACAGTCCATCAGTCAAAACTATTCAGCTCCCAGTGGTTCTGTGGTCAGGAACTGAGAACTGATTATGAGTTTCAGCGGGACTAGAGAACCGAGTGTCAGAGTGCAGCATAGTTTCTGATTTCTCTTCTCTTACACAAACCTGACGATTATATACTAAATTTAATCAAGTGTGTCTATGTGGGAAAATCCTCAAACTGTCCACCAAGGACTGTACGTCCCCTTTTCTTGTATAAAGGGATGAACAATGAGTTGTTGTCTCTAAATGCAAATCAGCACGGCATACCAACAAGGTAGGTCTGTCTAATGTAGACATGTCCGGTGGCTCTAACACCTTGTCCTGGGAGCCCCATGCCACCACATTTCAGTGTTTTCCCAAAATGTGTCTCAATTAAAATAAATTAAAGGTGTCTCACCGATAGCCACATGAACAGTAAGCAGGGTCTTGCTAATGGTTAGAGCCCACAAATGCAGACTGTGTATGGCCTTCACAGCTTTCAGTGAAAGCAGTACCTCCTTCACAGAATTAAATTCAATGCCTTTGGGTGCCCCTGAAGACAAAACACATGATGTCATGGTATTTTCAGCGTTTTCAGAAAAGAGAGCAGTGAGAATTGGCTACTAAGCCGCTATTAAAGAATTTACAGACTGAAGATTAATACTAGCAGAGACTTTCTTCAATAAGGCATTTTTAGATCAGAGAACGTAAACATGTTCCTGGTCAGAAACCAGTAGACTAGCTTTGTCTTGATTTAGTTTGGTAGTTCTTGCTGTAGGGATTGTATAGATTATGGTTAGCCCTTCTAACAACATATTGCTAAACACGTTTATTAATTTATGCATAAATACAAAGAAGGAAACTAACTGCCACCATTTATTTGAACTGTATCTCTGACATAGATGTGACTAAAAGATGAACTTATAAATGCTCAAGCAAACCTACCTTCCATTAGGATGCGGAACACATCCCTGAGGATGGTGATGGTGGTCCCCAGGACAAACACAGAGAAAAGGAAAGTGCAAATGGGGTCAGCTACCTTGTATTCAGGCTGTAACAGAAGAAAATAGAAGGCTATATAGAAAATATAATCAGATGCCTTTTTTTTAGAAAGTGTCATGTTGTATTAGATTGAAAAACAGTCTGTAATATAAGAAGTTGAGGTCAATCTCTTGTTGACCACAAACATTATTATGCATTCATTTGATTTTTGTCTGTGTGGATTTTGACTTATCAGTTTATTCAAAACACCTGTATCTCCACTCACTGGCCCAGCAGTTGCTGTATAATTTGTCCACATTCTATCCGATCTCTCAGTGGAAAATGACCATCATAATAGCACAACTGATATGATCTGGGTGATGGACCAGCATAATAGTGACACCAACATGGCAATGCTTTGTCAAGGGAAGTAGCCAAGTAGGTGGTTGTTATTTCAACCATATACACAGTGTACAATAAGGTGAAACAATGTTCCTCCAGGACCACGGTGCAACACAAATAACAAAAACAGAAACACCATAAGACTATACAAGTGCAGGCAGGACAGGACTGCAAGAGAGAGTGCAAAAAGCAGGACAGGAATTTACAAGACAGGACAACAGGATAAAAATGTAGGGTATTTACAGGGACATGGTTTTCTTTTTTATGTGTTTATGTGTGTTATTCAGTTGTGATTTAGGAGTCTGGTGGCCTGGGGAGAGCAACTGTTCCCAATCCTGTCAGTGGAAGCCTGGATGCTGCAGAACCTGTTGCCAGACAGAAGGAGACAGGTGTGGGAGGGATGTGTTGGGTCCTTCATGGTGCAGGTGGCTATGTCTATGCAATGTGTGGTATAGATGTCTACAACAGAGATACAGTGCCACCAAAAAGTATTCACACCCCTTCACTTCTTCCACATTTTGTTACAGACTTATTCTAAAATAGATTTGAAGATCTATACACAGTACCCCATAATGACAAAAGCAACTTTTTAGAAAGATGCTTTTTTTTTTGCCAAAAGCTTGTTAATCCAGTGTTTCATAAGAATTCTCACCCATGGCTTAATATATTTTGTTGAAGCACATTTGGCAGCAATCACAGCCTGAAGCACACCTCTACAAGTTTGGCACATCTCTTTTTTGGGGATTTTCTCCCACTCCCTGCAGATCCTCTCAAGCCCAGTTAGGTTGGCCAGTGTGGGTAAACAGCCGTTTTAGGTCTATTGGATTGAAGGCCAGACTCTGGTTTGGCCACTCAAGGACATTCACAGACTGCTCCTGAAGCCACTCCTTTGTTATCTTGGCTGTGAGCATTTTGAAAGTCACACTAGTTTGAGTTCCAGAGCAGTTTGTCTTGAAGAATCTTGCTACATTTGGCTGCTGTCAACTTAACCTCTATGTGGACTAGTTGCCCAGTTCCTACTGCAGAAAAACATCCCCACAGCATGATGCTGCCACCACCATGCTTTACAGTAGGAGTGGTCCAGGTGATGAGCAGTGCCTGCTTTTCTTCAGACATGACGCTTGGAGTTCCGGCCAAAAAGTTTTGAATTCATCAGACCAGAGAATTTACTGTCTGTGAATCCTTAATGTCCGTTTTGGACATTCACACTCCAAGCAGGCTGCCATGTACGTTACAGTGAGTGGCTTCCGTCTGGCCACTCTACCATAAAGACCTGATTGGTGGAGTGAGTTAGCTATGGTTGACCTTCTGGATGCTTCTCCAGTCTCCACAAGGGATCACTGGAGCTCCGTTTGGGTTTTTGGGTTCTTGGTCACCTATCTGACCAGGACACTTCTTCCCTGATTACTAAGTTTGGTGGTCCGCCAGATGTTTGGAAGATGCTGATGGTTCCAAACTTCCATTTCCAAATAATGGAGACCACAGTACTCTTCAGGCCCTTCAGTGCTGCTGAAATGTTTGTATCCTTCCCCAGATTTGTACCTTGACACAATCCAGTCTCAGAGGTCTAAAGACAGTTCCCTAGACTTCAGTGCTTGGTTTCTGCTCTGATATACACTGTCAACTGTGAGATCTTATGGCAAGTGTGTGCCATTCCAAATCATGTTCAATCAACTGAATACATTTTAGAAAGAGTTTTCACATTGCCATCTTACACTGCCTTGCCCTTATTAATAATCAATAATCAAACTTGCTGATCTGGTTTGAACTGTGCATTTCTCCAGTCCTGGGTCAACAGTGGGTGGTCCCCTGTACTCATGGTGGTATTGGGGATGCTCCCAATCCTAACTGCCTGAAGTCTTCCATGTTACTGTGTGTTGCATCAGGCATATATCAGGCATAGCATTTTTAGACACACCTCAGTGTAACTGATAGGGTGAGAATAGACCACCAACCAAAAATATTAAGCCTGCAGTGATCCCACGGTCAGAAACTAATCACTGATGTACTGCGTGACTAACTGAAATGAACTTTTAGCATCCTAATAAAACAATAAAGGCATGAGTGTGTGTTTTGACCCTGCAGACTTCACTGCACCTCAGATATCAACATTACCACCAAACATGTCTGATTAACATCAGATCTTAATGTAGTGAAGCAGAGTAGCCACAGTGCAGCAAAACCACGACTGTTACTTTCCTTTCACTGAACAGAAAGGAAGGAGGGTTTTATTGTCTGGGAGATGCCCTCTGGCTCCTCCACTGAAATGGAGATCTTGATTGGTTCTGCCACTGAGTTTGACTATGTGTCTCTTCATTTCTAATGACCAGCCGTTTAAAGTCTGTGCAGTTTAAAGAGAGAAAAGATTTTTTCGCAGTAAACACACTGTAAAAGAGATGGGTTATCACCCCAGTTATTTAAAAAGTGTTAGGTAAAATCTCCATGGTTCTGCCATCTATGCATGTGCCAAAATCAATCTTATATTCTTATGAGTATATTCAGCAGGGCTCCCTGTGTAAGATACAAGATGGCGCCAGTGTGTGTGGCCTGCCGTCTGTCGCTGCCTACCTTATTTGTGTTTTTAGTGTTG
>JBBJLR010050507.1:0-11759 GCA_037577145.1 Brachypetersius gabonensis
GTACCACATGACCCACAGCCCGGTACCGGTCCACGGCCCAGTACCACATGACCCACAGCCCGGTACCGGTCCACAGCCCGGTACCACATGACCCACAGCCCGGTACCACATGACCCACAGCCCGGTACCGGTCCACGGCTCGGGGGATGGGGGCTAATGCTCTAATAGAAGCTCTTGCTCCACTTGAGAAAAAACTGAGCCGCTCTTTTGCCATTTCCTCACCAATCGCAGATTTCTGATCAGTGTTTCTGCGCTCGATGCATATCGCCTTTTAAACTCAGTCCAGCTACACCAATCATCAACAACCGGTTTACTCCAAGAACCAAATTAGCCACATCCTGAGTAGAGGATGATCTCATCTTAGATGTGTCACTTCATCTCGGATGTATCAAGCGACGTGCGAAGAATAGGCCCCAGGTCTCCAGGTTGGACACCGACTGGTCAAACAACACAATCTCTGAAGATCAAAAGTTAAACATTGCAAACTCATCTTAAAATTCTTTATTGATTCACCAAATAGACACAGCCAGTGGAAATCAATAATTGGTCTGACTGACATAAAAATGTATTTTAGCATATTAGAGTTCATGAATAAGTTTCATAATCATAAATGCACGCCTAATTTCTACACACTAGACTTTAAACAATTGTTAATGCAAATTAAAAGCCTGATATGAATTACAGAAAACATACTTCTAAATATGTTAAGTCAACTCTGGAGGATGCATCTCACGGTCACCCATGAAATCATGTCTTCTCTCTGCTGCCATCTGGAAGGCCTTAAAGATTTACACATCCAAGCTCAGAAACAGCCTTTACTGAATCACTGAACTGAACTACGCTGCATGGAATGTTAAATGTACTGCTTTAGAGTTACAATTAGAGTTACTGTTTGCAGTTACAATAAAGGGATCATATTCTATTCTATTCTGTAACAGTGTAACTCTTAGTGTATGAAAATAACTGCAATGTGTATAAAAAAAAACGTTAGTTTGAAAAGTGAGCAACAACTGAATGGTTTTCTAAAGAATCATAATCAAATCCAGCAATTTTCAAACCTAAATCAGTTACTGCTCTGAAATAATAACACAAGTAAAAATAAAAGCACAAAAAACACCTTGAACAATATCCAATAAAATCCAATGTTCTTCTCATTTAGCCCAATAAAAGATAAAGCTTCAAACTCGAAGTTATGAATCACAAAGCTGCACAGATGGTGTTAGCAAATAAAAGACAATAAAATGAATGATAAAGTAATAATGACAGTGACTGAGTAAAAAATACACTATTTTCACAAAAGTATGTTACATGTTTCCCAATTTGCAAGAGAAACTACAACTTTTACTTTACCTGTAAGTGGTTTGGTGGTGTGTGATGATCTATTGGTAGATATGGTTGTCATTGAGCTTATGAAATTGAACTTGATGATGGACATAATGAACTTTCTTTACTGATGCAACAACAGGTAAACCCTTCAAAGCAGGTTGAATACTGTATGTTATTTGCTGAATTGCATGGTGTGATCTGAACCAATGCCTTGCCAGTGTCCTGTCAGGGGTCAGTGTCCTCACCGGCCTTGAAATCGTTCAGCCAACACTGTACGCTTGTGAAAAATCAGATAATGTAGGCTGTGGTTGCTACATCTTAGCTGCAGTGTTTCAGGCTGATCATCGCACTTACACAAGAGTAACGGGTGGCAGTCACTCCTCCTGTCAAACACTATAAAAGATCACCAGCTCACACTCTGCACTCCACGCTCGCTTGCTGAGCCACAACACCACCTTCCCAGCAGAGCAGGAGCTGTGCAGACCTTCCCCAGCAACCATGCAGCACACTGAGACCAGGCTGAACAGAAACTCCCTGCTGCTGGCACTCAAGCGCTACAGCTCAACGGTGAACAACATGGAGCAGACGGTCCTGCTGCCCAGCCTGCTCAGAGATGTTCCTTCAGAAGATGCTGTGGACTGCAAGGCTGAGGAGAACAGCACGGATCTGTACGAGCGCTACCACCTGCTGCGGGTCATCAGGAACACCGTGGAAAACGGCCTCGTGCCCCACGACGACAGCGAAGTCAAGAAGCACGCGTTCCTGCACAAAAGCCTGGAGACCCTGCTGGAGACAGACCCTGAGGCCTTTTTCTACTTCCACCTCCGAGGCCTCTTCACAGTCATAGGCAGCCTCACGAAGAAGTCCCAGGACCTCACCGAAAAATACCTGGACATTGTTGGCATCGGAAACTGAGTCAAGAGACTCTTTTGCCTGAAACCACTGTGATCATTTGTCATTAACAGTGTCCGGAGTGGTGGCCTACTTGAAAGTCTTTATATGATGTACTGTTCACACAACAACTGTAACATTAAGTGCAATAACATTCATTACTAACTCGAGTCATTATTTTGTCCAGTTTATGGACGTTCCTCATGTAGGCCAGATGGAACATGTGCAGTAGCAGTGCACTACATTTTCCGCTCTTGGAAAAACAGAAGCTGTCAGGATTGCTGTACTATCAGTAAGTCATTAAAACTCTTCAAAGCACAAAGTGGTGTTGAAAATGTTTAACAGATTTATGACTGAATAGCATTCAACATCTTTCCAAAGCATAATACTGAATAGAAGTGACGTTGTTGAAGCATCTTAAAATACGAAGGAAAAAATAAAAAAGTGACCATTCTGTCATATGTGAACACCCCACAGCACACAGCGGGAACAGCACCTCTGTATTTAACCCATTCACCGAGTGAAGCAGGGGGCAGCAGGGACACGGCGCCCGGGGAGCAGAGTGGGGGACGGTACACTGCTCAGGGAACCTCAGAGGTGCTTAGCAGCAAGAACAATGATCAGGTCTTAACACTCCAGTACAGCCTTATTCATACAGTACAGCTATTCTTTCATTTACGCCAACATCCCAATACTTATTGCACTATGTTATAGTAGAACATAATCTAAAACTCTGCAGCTGGTCTTGAATCAGGATCAGACACTACTACATGATCACCGCCTGATCATCTGGAATCACTCCTCTGAAACTGGCCATCAGAGGGACCCTCACGACCTCAGGGAATAAAAGACATTTGCTAAGAGGAACAGGACAAACTTGGAGCAACATGAATCCAAAATACATAAAGATACAGTGCATTATAGAGCCACCCCTTATTGCTTCAAGTTTTGCTTCCAGAGAGCCAGACCTTCTAGAGGACTTTCAAAGTCTCTCATTTTCAATCCATTTCCTAAACCTGGCCAGTTTCAGAGGAATGTTTTTTGTTTGTTTAGCCACACAGTGAACCACTGATCCAGTGAAGAACCAGGAGCAGGTGATTCCAGATGATCAGGCGGTGATCAGTATACTGGTGGTGCTGAATGCTGAGGGGGTGGAACAGCTTGACTGAAACTCCTTGTATCTTTAGGTGCTTTGCAGCCTGTCACCATAAATGTTTTTTAAATGTAATTATGTTTTAAATGTAATCATCAACATGCTGAAAATAAGAGTTTGACAGGCATAAGATCTAAAGAAATGAGGGATGACTCAATACTTTTGCACAGTACTGGATATCTTGTAATACATGACAGCTTACTCCTGATGACACTTTTCTAGACCATTATACTCCCATAGTGGCCGTGGATTGAAGTCAATGATATTACAACTCGACAATTCATCTTTCAAGATAACATCCGTCTTCAAAAATGTTCAAATGGCGCCTCCTGTTGGCAACACTGGGGAGAGATAAAGTAGCGATCTCCAGAATGAACAGCTGGACGTTTTTATTCTGCTTCCTTCTAGAGCAATGCTGAATGTTTTCTAATATTTCATTTCTTTCTCCTGATGAAGGCCTGGTGAGACAATGTTCAATGTTCAAAATAACATTTCTTTAAGAAGTCACAGTTTTTTGCATGTCTTTTCACTCCCTTTTGCTAATTTTAAATATTATTTTTAACAAATGGAACACTTTTGAAAACCAGTGGGGACAAAATATAGGCCACTTTAAAAATAAGCTGGTCGGAATACTGGGGGACATTATGTCCTGATGTCCCCACCATAAATGACAAATTATTTCATGAACAAAAAAAAAAACAACAAAAAGCCAGTACTGCAAATACGGAGTACCACCCACCTCCGGAGTACCACCCACCTCCGGAGTACCACCCACCTCTGGAGCACCACCCACCTCCGGAGTACCACCCACCTCTGGAGCACCACCCACACGCCTCCAGCTTCCTTAGAAAAATGAATAAATAAATAAAAACAAAATCAGGTCAGAAATGAGTCACAACCAAAAAAACAGGCACTCAGTTATTTCTGACTATTTCGAGCTCATCTAATGTTAGTTACCTTAATCTGAAGCCAAAAGAAACCAATGAACAAATTAGGCTTTTTTAATAGTTTATTCAAGTTTTAGAAATAACATATTCAAGCTGAAATTGTGGATTGTAATTCTTTGTTTTAACACATTATTAAGAGACCGATGAAAGTCAACCTCCAAACTTCACACAGAAGTGATGAGCAGCTCCCCTCAGCGGACCGGGTGAAACGGCTCCATGATCTCTGCAAGAGTTCTCTTTTCTGAGAGAGGAACAACATACACCATCATCAACAAAAATGAATAAGAAACATTACAATTATCTATATAAAAATAAACATTATTCTCACGGCCATTACACAATTTGTTCACTATAAGTACATCTATAAGAATCTTCTACATTCTCATTCACTTAATATTTACTAAAAAAAAAATAAACTTTATACACCTTTATTATCCAGAAAATCTCATGTATTATTCTACACTAAGGACTTACAAATAACCAACTAATACAATTATTTTAATGTGGATCACAAGTCAAGTGTTATTTAACAAAAAACAGTGCAGTGAAAGTTAAAGGTCAGTCAAGAATTTGACATCAACACTAAACCAGTTAATGGGATGCCAGACATACACAGTTACAGACTCCTTTTAAAGAAAGGTTTAGGTTTGGACACAGTACTTCTGACTTATCTATAAAAGTGAAGAATGATGTTCTGATGTTCACTGACTGGGGCTGAGAATCTCAGGCACCTCATGATTCAATTACAATTCAGCTTTAATGCGATGATTATCAATGCATTCTGATGTATATTTTTATAAATTATTCTGCTCACCGTGTGACTTGGTGCTTGTTAAAGATAAGTATGATTGTACTGAATTTAATTCAAATCCAGAGCAGCAGAATCCTCCTCTATCTTCAAAAACCTCCTGAAGACTCACTGAAGAGAACACCTCCTCTCATGATGCTCTATCGTAAATCACACTTGCTCTTCTGATTAAATGTACACCTTCTTGCACTACTCTCTACTTAATGATCTAGTTCTTAGTGTCTCCACTGGTTCTCACATGGTCCTGAAACAAACTGTTTCCTCATATTTTAAGTCACTTTGGATTAGAGCATCAGCAAAATGAATGTAATGTAATGTAATGAATTGTAATGTAATGTAATGTATTGTAATGTATTGAATTGTAATGTAATGTATTGTAATGTAATGTATTGTAATGTAATGTAATGTATTGTAATGTATTGAATTGTAATGTAATGTAATGTATTGAATTGTAATGTATTGAATTGTAATGTATTGAATTGTAATGTATTGAATTGTAATGTATTGTAATGTAATGTAATATAACTGGAAGGTTACATTTGCCAGAATTTCTCCAAGCATTGCGAAGGACCAGCAGCGTGGGGACGCTCTGTCAGTAAAATATCATCAAGATAGGATCTGAATCTGCTCGAATTCGTGAAATTCCTGGCTCTCAATGAACAAATATGGACACAAATTTGTTGAACTTTCTGAAGTAAGTAAAGCTTTGCTTAATGGTAGTGTTAGATATTATTCAAAATATATCAATTTCAGTTCTGCTTAGCAATTCCAAAAATATCTGTATTCCAAACACTCCGATTATCCCAGCCTTTAACTCAATGGGGGGCACCTGGTTGCCTAGTGGTTAGGGCAGTCGCCTAGCGAACACAAAGTTGTGAGTTTGAATCCCAAAACTGCTAGTGGCACCACTGAGGTACCCTGAACAAGGTGCCTTCCCCACAGACTGCTCCCCAGATGCTGTGTTCCTGGCTGCCCACTGCTTTACTTTGTGGATGGGTTAAATAAAGAGGAAGGATTTCGTGCTGATCATCACTTTACTCTCTCAATATTCTAACGAACACAAAAACACAAATCAAACTAAAACACAAAGTCAGCTTCAACAGAGTAAATGTTAAAAGTCTGGTTCCGTTGTCCATCCCTAGTTTGCACCTTTTTTTAAACAACTCACCAAGGATAGTGATTGGTAAGTTTTACATTAAATAAAGATTAATATGTTGATGCATAACATCTAAAATAAATCCCCACAAGTGTCCCTGCAGATCTGTAGTGTTAGAAAACAAATAAGCAGAACCTTAATTTGGACAGAAATTTAATTTTGGACTTTTCTTAATTTTAGTTCAGAACTTACTTCCAATGTCCAACTCTAATCAATGGTTTCTTATTGGGTGCTAAAACACTTCATCCTCTGTAATATCTTAATATCATCATGTGCAATAATTAGAGCTGGGCGATATGGTCTACAAATAAAACCTTTTTCCCAATAAATCAGATTTTTCCCCTCCCCTCCTCAAAATTAAACTACAGATGACAAAGAAAGTTAAAACTTGTTTTGAACCATTTATTTATTTGTTTATTTTTACTTTAAGGTTAAAGTCTCTTCAACAGGACACGTACTTTGGGTCTAAAACTTCTGTTTTGTCCACAGCACAGGGCTCCAGACAAAATAAAAAACAAGTATTTTTTAGAAGCCATAATCTCTGTCAAATGTGATATAAATGCACATTTTAAAACATAGTAAATCGATGTTTCTCATGTGCTTACTCGTTTTTTTGTATATATAGCAATGGGTTGCCATCATTTCAAACAAATCTCAATCTGTCAGCACTGCAGTCGGTCGCACACGAGTCGGTTCTTTGACTAAATTTGGGCACAGACAGAATATTACTAGACTGCCACAGACAATAAAAAGTTTTTGTATTTCTTGTCACAGAGTTTTATTGTGTATTCATCAGAAAACCACATCTATCTGTTTTACTGTACATGCTGCTTTGGCGCTGCGCTGCTGTAGCGTGTGAACTGGGAACAGGGAATGCGGCGTCTCCCCGTCTGTCTATGCGTTTAAGAGCCAAAAGAGCCTTGAGATCATTTTTCTTGTACTTTTATTTTAATTCTTCTTAGTTGTGAGAGACTATCGCCATTGGCGACTGAAATTTTAGTCGCTACCTGGAGCCCAGACTGCAGAGAGTGGCTGCGCTGCTTAAGCTGTCGGACACAGGACTTGTTTGGTCTGTGTCCGACGGCACAAAACCGAACCAATTCTATATTACAGATGAAGCAAGACCTTTGTTGGACACAAACACTGCTACAGTGTTTGGGTGCGCTGTGCTAATTTGCCCGTGTAGAACAGTGCGTCGCATTAGTTCCGCTTTTGACGCTCGCGTGTGCAAAATAAGTAATAAAATCAATTTTCATAAAAACACATCGTCCTGAACTGTATAATCGAATTAATCGATAAATCGCCCACCTCCAGCAATACTCCTATTGTGTAATAACACTGCTATGTCAATATTACTGCTCTACTACTGATCTCTATTACATTTAATAACTGACTCCTAACCACTATACCACTATTTTAGTTGCTGATAATTCACGTAAGTGTAAGTCATTTATAGCATTAAAACCTCAGTAGTGTATACAGCAAACTGTATGTCGAAGTGAGAATTTTCTTCAGAGTTTTTATGGGATTTGTTTAGACTTTATAATTTATATGCAAACAACATGAGCAATTTCCTCAGGGACCAAAAAGGTTTTCTGATTAACTTCGACAGGGTGGTTTTCTTCCTTCCCCAGGTGGAAATGTGTAATATGGTTTCCTCAGGTTTGTCATATTTCCAAAATAAAACACATTTTTTATTTCCAAAGTCTGACACAACTTGCATACAGTTTGTCTCTTGTCCAGGTCCTTTTTCCCTTCAACTTCACAGAAGCCAGAGTGCTTGTGCTGGTTATGTGAATCGATTCTGAACGGTCCACGTCCATAAGAACAGACTTTTTCACACCCCTACTGTTCATGTGGGCTGAAACACTGTAAAATTGATATTTCTGTGAAACTTTATCATTAAAACTCTGAACATCACAAGCTACAGCTTTAATGTTACCTTTCTCTAAAAAGTCTTCAGGATGTTTCTGGATGTATCCATTCATTTCTCTGTCCAACTTGGCATATGTGTAGATTTCTTTCTTTGTTAGGTGGTAGCCAAGAAACCAGCCAACAGACACCAACAAAACCTGTCGGTGAACACCTGCAAAACACATCAGCATCAGCAGTTAAGGGCTTATTTCGCTCTAGGCCATCAAGCACCACAAGTGCTAAGGAAAGCATATATTAGAGCTGTATGATATGGGCATCATTTATTACAATTGTGATTTTTTTGCAGTATTAAAAGGCCCATATCATCACTTTTCTGGAATTAAAAGGGTTTAAAGTCAATAAACACCGTTTCACATGGTGTGTGTACTACACTCATCCATATGTGTACAATAAGGCACCAAAAAATTCATAGTTTTCAAATGAGTTTTTGTGCTCTCATAATTATGGCTACAATAGTTAAGCCCCAAACATTCAGGCACCAATTCACAAACACCTAATATGGTGAATCAAGGTCTTCATGTAATCCAGCAATATGTCATTTTTAACTATTAAGCTGTTGGCAAATTGGTGCATGAACAGACCTGCTAAAACTGGTGTAGCCAGAATAAGATGTATTTGTGTTGTTTTTTACAGCTTATTTTCCATATATGAACTGTATGGACAGTAAATGTATGATTTAAAACAGTATTATCAAGCTTTAAGCTTTTAGAAAAAGTGAAGTGATGATATGGCTCCTTTAATATTGCAAAAAGCAAATGCAATGTAATGTAGCAGTAAAATCGCAATACTGATATTTTTGTCCATATCTGGCAGCAATAATGTAACCTTCAAATTTTAACAAATGCAAAGGAGATTTGTTCTGAGTGGATGTCGTTTATTGTGGCTCATTCAAAAAGAAGACTTGGCACAAACATGTCTGGTAACTTAAACGTGAACAAATACACTCTATGAACAAAAGTATTGGGACACATCTGTTTTTCAGGGTTTGGGCTAGGCCTTACTCAGTGAAGGGCAATCTTAATGCTTCAGCAGACCAAGAGCCTTTGGACAACGCCATGCTTTCAACGTTGTGGACACAGTTTGGGGGGAGACTGCTAGTGTCATTCCTGAGGGACCCTTGAGCAAGGAAGCGTTCCTCCTACACACCGCTCCTCGGCCGGCCCTCACTCGGCCCTCACTGACGGCAGCCCACTGTTTCACTCCGTGAACTGGTTAAACGCAGAGGGAAAACTCCTCACTGCGCGCCTGAAAAGCACCTCTTTACTTTACCTTTGTATTCTAGCATGACTGTCCACATTAAAGGTATGTGTATTTGAATGCAATACCACGGTGAATTTCCCTCTGGAGTGAATAAAGTGAGTATGTATGTATGTATGTATATATATGTATATATGTATATATATATGTATGTCAGGTCCCTGTTGGTGTAATGGTCAATACTATCGTCTGTTTGCTGTATCTGTAAGAAAGCAGTTAAACTGAGACTCACCTGATTTCAGAGCAGGCCTTCGGTTTACAGAGTTGTGCAGCATCGCTGTGAACCAGCCACACAGACCAAACCACACGGAGTTCCTGTTTACGATCCCAGGAGGAGGGAGAGCCTTCGCCTCGTCGGACAGAAGCCCCATTTCTGCAGATCCGGAGTGAAATTCAGCGCCGAGGACCTTCAGCTCCAGGCCGCTACCACACCGCCCCCCACCAAGGGCACAGTTTACAGCAGCACAGCCGCTCCGTCGGTCAACAGCAGCCGGTCGTTTAAAGGTTCCGCAGTAAACCGGGGATATCGCGGGGGTTACGTTCCAGGAGCACCCGCATACAAGCGAAACCCAAGAGCCACTGTTATAGAATTCAAGAGGTTAATATTAGTTGAATAATAAAAGACTGAACATTACAAAATAAATAACAAAATTAATAAAAAAAATACAGTGATTTATTAGTGATAGTAAAAGCAGCACAAACAAACACACACACAAAAACAAACACACACACACACACACACACACACACACACACACACACACACATATATATAGTGCTAAGAAAAATATAATTTACAAATGTTGTAACATAATTATTAACATAAATTCAGCTACATTTCCATATAAAATATAACTTGGGATGGTGAAATACCGCTGTATTCAAAGGCGGGAGGTTTGAAAGGAGCACGCTGTTCATTTCTCCTTACTGCTGATTGGTTGGTGCCCTTTGGCACATCCCTCGCATCTGCAGTCTAGATTTCCCCCATGGAGCGCCTCGAGTCTTCTCGTGTTTTTCGTTTTGTTCTTCTTAAAACCCTGTGTTTTTTATTACTGTAAATTAAATTAATTTATTACTGGTATTTACCCTGCTTGTACCAAAGAAAACGACAGTGCAGACTAAAGAAAACATGCGTGAATTACAGTCCAGTCTATACAGGGGCAACATCGGCATTTACGTTCAAGCACTGCAGGAGACGGCAGTTCAGTGTACACTGTACAGTACGGATATGGGTTAACCTTTACATTTATTCAGTGTAAAGAATGAAATTGTGTTTAAAGTGAAATTAAAGTGATTTGGGAGCATATTTGGGGGATATTTAGGGTTTACACTATAAAACCTGCCATTGTTTTTACCACAGCACTCACTCACTACACGCGAGTGCTTGGAACATAACCCCAGCGATAAGCCGTAATAATGCATATTTCCCACCTGCGGGACTAATAAAGGGTTATCTTATCTTATCTTGTGTTGTGTTGTGCTGTCTTGTGTTGTCTTGTCTTATGTTGTCTTATCTTGTCTTATCACACAGAGAATATATTGTTCCCCAAACTTTGTCCACAAATGTCTTTTCATGTTGAGGCATTAGATTGCCCTTCAGTGGAAGTAAGAGGCTTAGCCCATACCCTGAAAAACATGTGTGTCCCAGTACTTTTGTCTTCACAGCGTAAAAGTGACCCTTAACATTTCTAAGCCTACAAATCCAAGGTGTATAAACTTCATCTCCCAGCATCCCGCGCGCTGCAGTCTCCCGCTGCTTGTGGCCCAGGTTCTCGTGGTGATGTCATGATGAAAAGCGAAGGAAGCTGCAGGCAGAGGGAGCAGAGAGCCAGGCGGAGGGAAGGGCTCAGAATTGCAAATATCGTCTTGTGTACGAGGGTTGAGGGCGGCCTGGATGCCTGTGGACTGATCCTCGGGGGGACTGGGGTGAAGCCCCTGCTCTTGGTAAGTGCATCCTAACATCATGACTTTAATGATCCTCAGGATCCTGGAGGAGTCCAGAGATCTGCCTGAATGATCCACATTCCGCTAACTGCTAACAGCATAGCGGGTCGCCTGCTGCCGTTTTTCCTCCTCCTCCTCCTCCTTCTGCAGGAAGAAAAATAACATTCTGTCTTCAGAGGTCTCTACCAGCAGCCCTGGACTTCAGTAAATCAGTGCACGGTGCTCAAAGATGCTGCCCCATCTAAGGATGACAGAATCTGTCCATGTAAATATGCTGCTACATGTTTGCAAGGCAATAAACAAACCAGAGCTGTCCTTTTACTGTTATGTCTGCTTGTATTT
>JBBJLR010050517.1:0-11759 GCA_037577145.1 Brachypetersius gabonensis
ACACACACACACACACACACACACACACACACACACACACACACACACACACACACACACACACACACACAGTACCCTAGCCAGACAGCTTTTATAGGATCATCTGGCACTCTTTCTAACCCTTACTAACACATACATACCATATTCAAATGAAAAATCTAATATTCTCCCAGAATGCAACTGAAATGTTCAGAGCCTGAAGATTGCTCCTTTAGAGCTACGGGGCCTAAAGTGCTTCAAACCCTGAAATGCTTCAAACCCTGTAAAGACACCTGCACCTGTAAAGTGAGGAAAACCTTTTAGCATGTTTTCCTCACTTGAGATCAATGGTGCCATAGCATCTCCCTCTTCTACATTAAGCTTGTGTCTAAATAGTCTGTGCCCATTATCCACCAAACCAACTCACTCTAGCCTGCCTCACCCATGGCTGAGAGAGACCATTTGAAGGCTGCACACTGATCTCAGAGCTGCTAGGAGAAAATGCAAATGTCCAGTGACCCAGCTGACCGTACAAACTATCAATCATTTCTGTCCTCCTTCTCATCCAGAATCACTGACGTCAAAGCTGCATTTTACAGCTACAAAAACTACAGACATTCGACGCCTATTCACTGCCTCCAAAACATTGCTCTCATCTCCACCAGCCACAAACCTCTCAGCAGAGGTTTGCCTCCTTTTTCACTGAAAAGGTTGTGAGTATCAGTAGTCAGTTCTTTGATTCACACATGGCCAGTCCTGGTCACGTTATACCTATCAGTGACTGAAGCCTTAAAATTGACCAGAGCAGCAGCTCAGTCCTTGTTCCTTATTCTTCTGGATCTATCAGCTGCCTTCAATACAGCTGATCACAACATCCTCCTTTCCATCTGCATCTCACGCAGAGCTCATTCCTGCATCAAATCTTACCTCTCTGGGCATTCATTCAAGGTATAATGGTTGGTTTGAACATTTCCAGCCCATCAGCTGTCTACCAGAATCCCGCAGGGCTCAGTACTAGGGCCCCTACTCTTTGCAATTTACACCTCCTGGGCTCGATTATGCGCTCTCATGGCTTTTCTTATCACTGCTATGCTGACAATGCACAGCTTTACCTGTCCTTCACCTGTCTCCGAGGAACATCGTCTGGCTCTGCCATCCCTGCACACAAGGCAAACCCAGTCCAGGCTCTTTTCCTCTGCTGATCTTGTTAAATGTCTAACAAGAGCAGCAGAATCCTTCTCTAGCTTCATAAACCTCCTGAAGACTAATCTGTTTGGATAGCATCTTTTCGAACTGCTCTTTAGATTTAGAACTCTCCTCTAGTTCTCTGTCCTGAAACTTGAGTGTTTCCTCATATTGCAAGTTGCTTTGGATAAAAGCATCTGCCAAATGAATGCAATGCAGTGTGATGTAAGTTAGGAATGTATTTAGCACTTCAGAAGGCTTTAAATTGCATTTTTTCTAAACTGGTTCTACCTGCTGAAAAACAAAACATTACTGTACCATTACTGTAGCCATACCAGCTCCACATCCTAATTACTCTGATGTTGAATTTGGGTGTAGAGGGGAAGAGGTCCATCCAGCCCACTCAGACATTTGTAGCTGGGTCTCTGCAGAGAGGTTGAAGATGGTGAGTGGAAATGGCAGGTAATAATATGTTTCATCAGCCACACAGGTAAGTTTGGCTCTCTGAAAACTGCATATAGAGATTATTTAAGCTTTTGATTTTTTTGTATCCACCTCCTGGGGCCTGTCCACTTTATCCCTGAAATCCTTTAACAGTACCTTGCCATCCATAATTTATTGTTTGTGTTCACTGAAATGCTCCAGGAATATCAGTTTTTATGCTGAACTAATCAAAATGATTACAGTTGATCACAGCTTGAAGCCACATAGCTTGGTTTGCAAGGGAGAAAGTGATTAGTTACACCTGCAGTTTTAAAAGGGTTAACTTATTTATCCATTTTAGTGACTATGTTTTAAATTTTTTATTATATTTTTGAACTGTTGATATCACTGAACAGCTCAGCACACTAACTGCTGGATATCATAGTGCTGAGGGTCCACAAAGAAAGCCACACAAAGAAAGCCACACAAAGAAAGCCACACAAAGAAAGCTGATTGAGCTGTATTGTACTGCTGGTTACGGATGGCTGTGGCATCACTGGGTATGCCACAGTCTTATCTGCTTCTCTGCAGAGGGGTTGTGGGATGCGGAGTGGAAATGGCTGATTGATAAACTATTTTATTATGTCTTTTCATGTCTCACAGTGAAAAGTTTGTCTTTCTGAAATCCCACTTTCTGGCCAGAGCTAGCTGCTTTATTTGAAAACAATGAGCAAGATGGAAAAAAAGGAGCTTAATTCAGCAAAAGGTTAAGTTACTCTGCTGGCATTTAGACCCACTCCAATAGCTGTAATTGTCCCAGGGCAGAAGCATGAATCATCTCGAAATATAAAACGATAATGATGGCTTAGCCACTTCACCCTAATTAAAGAAGGCTTGAGCCGTGCCAGCTTGCGAACTTCGTTTCTCGCTATATCACCCACAAAAATGACGAGTGCGTTCTCCTTTATGTTCTTCTCTAACTAAGGCAAGCTACTCTTAGTAATGGTACATCAGTAGGAAGAGTGTGTTCCAAACAACAGAAGTCTAGCTTTTCAGATGTTCCTCCAGGCACCTCTGCTTGCCCTGCAGATACTCCTATGTTTCTTATGTCATTTTTATTAGATTTGGATGCAAAGAAATACAGAAAGGTACAAGTCAATACACAAACCTACACACACACAAACACACACACACTTTTACTGCATTAATCAGTATATATTTTTTCTATTGACTGCACTGAAACACTTTATTTATAAAATTTGTTCCTTAATTCCTGTTCATCATTTTAGCATTTATTGTTGTTATCATTCAATGTCTTTTGGAGCATGTTTCATCCATAAAAAAATTTAACAATTTATTTAAAAAATTTATTTATTCAAATGTCTAAGCATTTTTACAAATATCTATTTTTATATTATGTTTTATAAGTGATTTTGATCACCCTCAGTCGTTTGGTAGACTGCAGTCTACAAGTAATTCCAGAGATTTTCAGTGGGGTTTAAGTCTTGACTAGGCCATGCAAGGATATTTATCTTTTTCTCCTTCAGCCACTGTATGGGCAGTTTTCCTGTGTCTTTTGGGTCGTTGTCATCTTGGAAGGTAAACTTCTACCCATTGACAACCAGTATCTTCTGCAGAGAAACGCCCCTAACAGGATGCTGCCACCACCATGCTTTACTGTAGGAATGGTGGTCATTGAATCATAAGCTGTATTGGCTCTCCACCATTTGGCTATAATACCTTTTGCCACTTGGCTTCTGACTTTTCAGGCAGTCATTTCAAAAACACTCCTCAAGAAAGGCATTGCATCTAGAATAGAGCTTTATCAAAGCGCAACTCATAATGACTTCTTGAGGAGTGTTTTTTTTTATTTTGGAGTGACTGCCTGATCTGGGGAGGGTTCTAGTAGCACTACTTTCCACTTTTTAATTACAGACTTTACTGAGCTCTTAGTGATTGCTAAAGCTTTTTTTTTTTTTTAATCCATCTCCTGGTTTATGCCTGTCCACAACTTTATCCCTGAGATCTTTTGACAGTTCCTTGCCACCCATAGTTGATTGTTTGTTGTCTGTTGCACTACCAAACACTAGACTGCTCCAGGAATAGCTATTTTCATTCTGAACTAATCACAATTACAGTTGGTCACAGGTACAAGACAGTTAGTTTGGTTTGCAAAGAAGAAGGTGATTATTTACACCTGATTGAGTTTACAAGCGGTGCATGTGCATGTATGTATGTACGTATTTATGCATGTATTTATTTATTTATTTGTTTGTTTGCTTGGTTATTTTACTTATTCCGTTAACATTTTCTCATAACAGAAATCCCACATTGAGCGTTCGCCTCTGGAATTTCACTACAGAAGATATTTATGAGGATATTTGTAACTGGGTCATATTTTTACAGTCTGATATCGCATGCTTTATTAGTGATGCACATTTCACTGTACACACAATAAACGGCCCAGTGAGGCAGAGAGGGGGCAATGATAATGTTTCCCATTTTCTTCTGTCTCTTGAGCTTTGCTTTGGTAAGCAGCTCTATAAATAGCACAGACTGACAGCAGGTGATACCAGGCTGGACCGATGGATGGCCAGGATCTTGAGGTGAATCTTGCTTTTATTTCCCCTTTAAATAACATGTATCATCTGGTCTGATCTCTTTCTGGTCATCAAATGTTCCTAGTGGAAAAATGGGCAGGTCCCTATGAAATGTGCATCTAACATTAAAGGTTTTTCTTTACAATTATAAAGACTTTTCTTCAGCAAACCAAAGTTCATTGAATCTAGAGACATATTGTATGTTCAAAAGTATAGAGCACTTCTATATAGTGAATTAAGTGACTTTAAAGAAATGATTTAGCAAAAATTACAGAATTCACTACTTACCTGGCATGTAATCAAGTTACAAAGCTAATATTACTAACAAACACTAGACGTCAATCGTCGTCCAAATTGTTTCTGTAAAAATACATCACCACAATTGTTCAAACCACATCTAACTCTTCACTATGGTGGATTAGACTTATGGATGTGGTTTGGGAAAACAACTACTATGCTCTCATTAGTTCCCAGAACCACCTAATGTACACACCACCAAATAAGGAGGACCTTCTAAGTATCACTGGTCAAAAAAGACACATAGTGTCATCAGTACATTTTTAATACATTGTAAGGTGTCAGTGCAAGAACAATATGATCACCATATATTAATATTTCTCACAAATTGTGCAGAACCTGTCTCTATTGACCACCTGCTTTCTGACACAGAGGGGTTTCTGGGTTGTTTTCCACCTGCTTAAAGCTAAAATGCAATCTGACTGTGTAGTGCTGACATGTACTGATATGTACACGGAATAAAAACTGGAACTGAAACTGAAACTGTTCAATAAATGACTAAATAGTTTTCAAGTATTGTGCAAAATTCAAGAACTTATTTCAATACAAAAAATCTGGTAGTATACAGGCAGCTGAAAGGGGGGGGGGGGGGCAGCTGGTGGCCTAGTGGTTAAGGCGATCAGAAAGGCCAGGTTCGATTCCCAAGACCGCTAGGCACCGCTGAGGTACCCTGAGCAAGGTACCGTCCCCACACACTGCTCCCCGGGCGCCGTGTTCCTGCTGCCCACTGCCTCACTTGGTGAATGTGTTAAATACAGAGGAAGAATTTCGGGCTGTTCACACTGTGTGCTTACGTATGACAGAATGGTCACTTTCACTTTTCAGGCCTGTTTTACTGTAGTAGTAATATGTTCTTATATAATTGAAGAGGGTGTGGTTAATACAGTATTTCCTCCAAATTGTGCTTTAACGGCTCAATTTACTGCAGCTATAAATATTAAACAACTCCTAAAGGAAAAGGCTTCTTAAAAATTTATGTCTATGAGGTACACTAGTTTTACTAGCTTACCATACATACATATATTTCACTATACATGGGGTGCTCTTGGAACATAACCCCCGTAAAAAGCGGGGATTACTGTACATATATATGTGTGTGTGTGTGAGAGAGTGTATGTGTATGTGCTGGGCATTAATTAATTAATGCAGACAATTATTTTATTGCACATTAAGGCATTTTTTCAGTATTTTTTTAATTACTCTTATTTTGAAAGTTTTTCAGAATATAACCTACTGACTGCTTCTGCTACTTCCTGATAAAAGAAAAAATGTTTCTGCTGGTAACTGTTCAGAAAACTGATTTATAAATGTTAACTTGCTGTTGCTCAGAAGGTGCTTGATATTCTGTTCTGATCGTAGTTCTGGATCATGGGCGCCGTGTTCTGATGATTCATGCTACCTTGTTGAAAAATGCTACCTAGCATTGACAGCAGATTCTATCGATTCATGCTACCCTGCCAAATAATTCTCCCTTTATGTTTAAGTAGTTTATTGTTGGTTTATAACACTGATATTAATGAGATAAAAACAACTAATATGCATAATCAGAGAAATATATTTTTTCAAAACATTTACTTGCAAGCAGTGTACCAATTCATGCTGCCTTGTCGAAAAATGGTACCTTGAAGCTCGTTCAGTTTACACAGTCAGCTTATAACACCGATAATGATGAGAAATGGGCAAATAATATACTTTACATCTTGGCTGTTTATCGGGGCGGGCTGTTAATCAAATGTTAATCATTGTTAATGATTAACAAATGTTAATTTATTAATCATTGCACAGCATTTATATACTGGGCATTTATATACCAAATTTGCTGGACACAGGAAAATCCAACTTAAAAGTTCACTTACATTAAAATTTTAGTTTGTGTTAAAACTATGTTATTT
Source organism: Brachypetersius gabonensis (assembly GCA_037577145.1). NCBI lineage: Eukaryota > Metazoa > Chordata > Actinopteri > Characiformes > Alestidae > Brachypetersius > Brachypetersius gabonensis. The sequence goes on from JBBJLR010050517.1 coordinate 6,377, forward strand.
GGTACAATATGTGCACTACATACACAAATGTTTTGGGACACACCTCTTAATTATTGAATTCAGGTGGCCCCTTACTTTCAGTGAAAGTAAATCTTAATGCTTCAGCATACCAAGACATATTGGGCTTTGTGGACACAGTTTGGGAAAGAACCTTTTCTATTCCAGCGTTACTGTGTCCCACTGCACAAAGCAAGCTCCATAAAGAAGAGGCTGGATAAGTTTGGTGTAGAACAACCTGGGCGGCCCACACAGAGCACTGACCTCAACCCCATCCAACACCTTTGGGATGAACTGGGACGGAGACTGTGAGCCAGGCCTTCTCATCCAACATTAATGCCTAAATGCTCTACAGAAGGAATGGACACAAATTTCAACAGAAACTCCAAAAATCTTGTGGAAAGCCTTCCAAGAAGAGTGGAAGCTGTTATAACTGTAAAGGGGACTAACTCCACATTAAAGTCTAAGTATTTGAAATGTATCGCAATAAAGTGTTGGTGAAATGGTCAGGCGTCCCAATACTTTTGTCTACGTAGTGTATGGGTTCATGTCTTAATAGTAAAAGAAGCCCGGAGGAAAAATTTGTGGGAAAAAAGGAAAAAGGAAAACTCCTCTTCTGATTGGCTGAGAACCAGAGGCGACGCGTAAACAAGCAGCCGAGGCCCGCCTCCCCTGTGCTGGAGGGCCCCGCCCCCTCCTCCAGCCTGCGCGCGCTGGTTCCGTGTTCTCTGCTGGTTCTATAGCAGCACACAGGCTCGTGCTACTACACAGTTATTAATATTATTATAATTGAACCCCTCGCGAGGCCCGTGGGTGATGTAAGTCCCCCCGGGTGGTCTCTGGAGGTCTCTGTCCGCAGGAGCCCGAGGTGTGTGGGTGAGTGGGGGGCTTTGGGGGGGGCTGTGTTCCTTTAGCCCTCCAGGACACGCGAGAGTCTGTGTGGGCAAAGTTTTGGGTGAAGATGGAGAGGCAGTGTGTGTGGTAGCTGTTAGCCCGTTAGCTTAGCTTAGTTACTGTTTCCTTGCATTAAAAAAAGGTGTGGAGAAACAGGACAGTCAGTCCAACTTGGCCATGTGTTGTGATTTTCATGGCTGTGACGTCATTACGAACGTGACGCTGCTCGGGCTCACGCGCTCGTCTATCACGTTTGTGTTGTGTTTTTCTGACCTCACTGAGATGCCATCCTGGTTCTTGTGTGAACCTCGTGGGCTGCCTGTACTTAGCCTCTTACGTAAAGGAGCCCACCGATCTCTCGCTCTCTCTGTCTCTCTCTTCTCTCTCTCTCTTTCTATCTCTGTCTCTTTTTCTCTCTCTTCTCTCTCTGTCTCTCTTCTCACACTTCTCTCGCTCTCTCTTTCTTGCTCTCTCTCTGTCTCTCCCTCCTCTCTCTCTATCTCTCTCTCTCTCTGTCTCTCTCTCTCTCTCTCTCTCTCTCTCACTCTCTCTCTCAATGTCTTTCTCTACCCCTTCTCTCTCTCTTCTCTCTCTCAGCCTTCCCTCTCGCCCTTTTTTCTTTCTTTTTGTCTGTTTCTCACCCTCTCTCTCTCTCACCCTTCTCTCTGTCTGTCTCTCTCGCTCTCTCTCTCTCTGCTGTCATGTTACGTCATAGGGAGGGCGAGAGGAGCTATCTACAGTTCTCCACTTCTCACACACTCCGGCAGTGTGTCCCTAGAAGTCCAGCATTCAAACAACAGACTAAACAGTGCTGATGTTGTGATGCCACTGCATTGCAGGTGTTCTGGCTGTGTGTTAAAGACTCAGTTCAGCACACATAGGAATTGAATTCATTTCATATTCATTATTTTGCATGAGGTGTAATGACAGCCCACAGTGAGGACAGACGCACCCTTCTCTGAAATGCTCTTGGCTTCCTCTTTACCTCAAAACCCAGAGCAGGGAGGAAAAGCGCCCTCCTCTTGAACGTACACTGACCTGTGGCTGCCTTGTTATTTTAAAGTGCTGGGTTTATGTCGCTCTAATCAAGTCCAGTTCGTTGTCATTTCAGCCACATACACAGTTAAATGAAATGACGTTCCTCCAGGACCACAAGACCAAAAAACAGCAACACCACAAGTGCAGACAGGACAAAATTTGATTGGAAATGGATATATTTCCACATTAACAGTAGATCTCCAGGTTCTGCTTGTTTTTACTGCATCAGTAAATAAAACTGAGGTGATACAAGACTACTCTTTTGCTCAGTGTGTGTGTGGGTGGGGGAGAGAGAGAGAGATGTTTTCTCTACAATATCTGCAAGGTGTTAACTAAACCACACATTAACGTTGCTCCACTGAGAACCAGATGAAGAAACTCTTGAAGTGACACACCCTAAGGTTTTTCCCCGTTTTCCCTTGACAGGTACTTTCCGAGCAAGTTAGCATTTAAAGACCAGACCAGGAAAGGCCCTGTTGGGGTGGGGGTGGGGGTGGAAGGGGGGGTTTCCTTACATCTGACATAATGATGTGAAGCACCGAACAAGACTTGATAGTCTTGATGTCTGAGTAGTGGTTCTAATTGTGCACTTTGTATTTTATATACAAAAGACTTCTTGTTGTTAAACATGTCTAGGCTCTACTCACTGACTGTATTATTTCTTCTTCAGGGAACTGCAATCAGAGTGAGCAGAAAAATGTCTTTTTATGGGATCGTCAGCTGCCTGGAAGTCGAGGTGAGGACAGAATCGCTGCGGCCGCCTCCTGCCATCAGGCTCTAGCTTCTGATCCCTGACCTTTGTGACCTTCTAGTGAAGATGGCCACCCAGAGGAGGCACATGGTCAGAGACTTCAACAAGTACATCACCTGCTCCATGTGCCGCGGCTACTTGATCAAACCCACCGCCGTCACAGAATGCCTGCACACATGTAAGTGCCACTCTTTCTCCCTCTTCTAATCCTCAGTCCTGCCCTAAAGTAGCCTGTCTCAACTGAGTTAGTCTCTCCTGACCCGTACCCTGGCCATAATGGAACTGCACACATGTTAATGTCCCATAATCAGAATGAGAATCAGAAAACGTTATTAATCCCAGAGGAAACTGCTTGTGTTTTGACTGCACGGACACAGAGATCAGTATACAGTATAAAGTCATATTAAATTCAGTAATATGTAAAACCTATAGAAACGCTGCACAAAAAAGTGCAACTATTATAGTTTTATCTCTGCAAATACAGAAGAACCTACTTAAAGAAACTGTATTACTACTTAAGAAGTATTTGCTCTAGCCTAACACAGTTCATCCATCTCCTTGCACAGGCTCTTCATTTACATATCCTCTCAGGATTTCCTGCGCGTGGCTGAACTGTGCTGTTACTCGTGGACCAGATCTAGCTCATTTTGGGGTGTAGTAACTCATGCAGTGACAAGATCACAGGCGTTCTGAGCAAAGCAATGGTTTGGCCCAAAAATGCATGCTAATTCTTTCTCCCAATTATAGTCAGTCAGCCAATGCATGGTGTGTGAAGTTTGCTTCCTGTTGTTTAGAACTGGACACTACAAATGTATACTTTACCAGTTAGCACATGTCTAAACTGCCACACACTTGTCAAGTGTGGACACACCTCAGGCTTACACTCCTAATGCTCCGAGCAGTGTGCAGTTTACTCTTGTCCATTTGGCTGTACAGTGCTGACCTGGTGGATATAACCTTTACATGTAACAATGTCAGCCTTAAGAACCAAACCCAAACAGATTTTATCGCTATCAGGAGAATTTTTAAAATATGATTTTTAGTTGAACCACTGCACTTTAAGGGCTCACATTAAGGGAAAGTCTCAAGAGCCTCTTTCAAGAACCTTCTCTCTCTCTCTCTCTCTCTCTTTCTCTCTCTCTCTCTCTCTCTAGTCTGTAAGAGCTGTATTGTCCAGCACTTTGAGGAAAGTAACGAATGTCCTGAATGTGGCATTCAGGTCCACGAAACCAACCCCCTAGAAATGCTGAGGTGACGCACACACATATGCATATTATGCTCTCATCCGTTAGCATCCCTCGCTCTTCTCTTCAATTGCTGTCGTTCTTGTTTAGGTTGGATAAGACGCTGGAAGAGATCATTTTTAAGCTAGTGCCTGGTCTTCGAGAGAGTGAGTGTTCTGAGCTTTGATTCAATTGAATTTTATACTTTGTGTGTGTGTGTGTGTGTGTGTGTGTGTATACAGGTTGGTAAATATGTTTGGTACGTTGTATTTTATTCATCATTGTTGTTACTGACTAGAGGAGGAACAGCGAGAAATTGATTTCTGGAAGAAAAATAAATCCAAAGCTAATGGACAAGGTAAAAAAAACCCCACACACACCCTTTTAAACTTTTTTGCATCAGTAAAGTGTTAGAATTGTTGGTGAATGTTCATTCATGCGCACTTGATTAAAAGTGGTTGTATGCCTTGCAGAAGGCCCGAGGACGAAGAGGACTCGGATCAGTGATAAAGAGGAGGATAAAGATGATGAAAAGGGTGGTGATCATCACAGGAGTGACCCCCAGATCGCCATATGTCTGGACTGCTTACGAAACAATGGCCAATCAGGAGAGAGCATAGTAAAGGTGAGTGAGTGTACATGTATGTGGATATCAGAATGTGGAGATAGAAGCAACTGTTATGCAGTGTGATGAGGGAATGACAACACCCAAACTAGATATAAATGGAAATATTTAAACCAAAAGCATGTCAGATTTTTTATTTTATAGTCGACTGGTATGCATCTAAAACACAGAAAAATCACATAATTCGATAAACATTCAGGTAGTCGTACTATGTCCTAAACCACATGGACAAAGTTAAGTTTAATTAAACTTACTCTGTTATATTGTGGCCTAAACCACATTAACAGGTCTGTGCCACCTTTATGCAGATCTGTATTTGGTTTGACAGATGTTTTTGTATTTGGTTTGACAGACGGAAACAGTTTGGGTCACTATTGACATTTAGAATCTACATATGTGAACATCTTGAAGATGCTCGGCCTAATTATGAGTTTTTAATTCTTGTTTGCATTCCTGCAGGGTTTGATGAAGAAGTTTATTCGTTGCTCCACCCGTGTCACTGTGGGCACCATTAAGAAGTTTCTTTGTGTTAAGCTGAAGTTGCCAAGCTCTTATGAGGCAAGAAACAAAATAATTTCTTTCTTCCTTTATTAATTAATCACTGCTCACTGCATGAAATTCAGAAGACTTGGGTTTGTCAATGATACTGTGAGCCCCAGAATTCTAGGACTATTGAAAATCTGGGATTTTGTTCATTTAAACAGTTGAAATAAACAGCAGACCACTTTAGTATTAAAACCATGTAACAGTTAAGCTACGAATTAGGGTGTACTCACTCTAGGCAGTTTGAACCGTGCCCGAGTGCGTTTGACCACCAAAGCGCAGTTCGTTTGACTAGTGTGAGTGCTCCGAGTG
>JBBJLR010050546.1:0-11758 GCA_037577145.1 Brachypetersius gabonensis
TATATTTTTTTTTTCAAAAAGCTTAAGTGTAGCAAACAAACTGGGCATTTAAAGTGTGTACTTCAGAGGGCCAAAACGTTTACATGCATCTGTAAACAAAAGGATAGTCCCAAACCTTTGCACTATAATGTATATATATAATGTATGTCTTTTTGATTCATCAAAGCACAGCTCATTTGCATATTGTGGGATTAACCAGTAATATAATACAGACTTTATTTAGACTGGATAAAATGCCAGTGACTGCTACGTCAGGCCAGTGAGCGTCATAATCATTTCCAACCGACTTAGCTGCACATTTCAATAGAAAACTTGGCACATAACTTGGGCATTGATTCAGCTCTTGAGCTTTAAGTTCAAAAGTGACCCACTTTTTCTTTTGGGCATTGGTAAAAGTCAGCCAACTTTAAAACCCTTTCTAAACTCATCATAGGCTTCCTCTGTCAGTTTATTCCAGACAAACTGCATAAAAGCCAATGACTGGAGGGTAAAGGGGGTACAGCTGTCACTCTCACTGCCTGATACATATTAATTAGCAGATTTGAATAATTTGCTGTTTGTAATTATTGGATTTCATGCAAGGCAGGGAAGGAGCTAGGAGAGTTTAGAGATCCAGACAAGATCATGACTGAGTGTGTTTAATGGGAAATAATTTATAGCCTAATCACCATTTTTCTTGCTTAAACAACGGGACAATGGAATGGAGTGAAGATGGATGTTTTTGTCATTAACAGTCAGAGATCTTCCATTCTTTTTTGCCTGACATGTGCATTCAATGTGTCCCTGTTTCTATAATCTACTACACAATCATTTTTAGTTCATTAGCCAGAGGTACTGAAAATGTATCTGTGGGGTCAGCAGCCCATAACTGAGAAAATGAATGCAATGTATGCTTAAAACCTTTGGATCCTTAGTCTATTGTTGTGCTATTTGTTTAATTTCAAGAATCAAATTCTACATGACTGTTATTGAATGAAAATAATCTGCTTTGCTTATAATTTCCTAGTTACTTGCTCTTCTTAAGTTTTGTTTTTATTATTCTTTTTATAGCCAAAATAGATGCCGCCTCTCATCAGTCTGCATCTTGTGCAGAATTTCGGAACTTCCAATGTGTGGCACAGTTCATTGATCAGATGATCAGGGGACGAGTATCAATGATTAACCACAGGGAGAGAGAGAGGATGATCAAGTCCCCTTAAAAATCTGTGTCCGAGAGAGAGAGCCTGTGATGTCGCGGGTAAGCAGGCCAGAAAAGGTCAAAAAGTGGAGAAACTCAAATGTGGAGAAAAAACGAGGAGAAAAATACACAGCAGACTCATGAACGTACTTTAAGACACTAATGCTCAATTATTATAACAAGTCAATTATTTAAAAAAGGATGTGTGTGACTGTTTGTTGTGGTCTAGCTTAAAATAATCATGTTACATATATGGCTTGGTAAGAGGCTGGGCAGTCCCGCCTCCCTAGATGCCACAGTGGTAAGACGCCGATCTCTGAATGAGAACTTTGTCGTACATAAAACCAGTGTTTGGTTGTCTCAAAAAAATTTTTTATAGTGATGACACAATCACACTTCATATTTTCTCACAGCAATGCATCCAGTTATTTTTATTCCAGCCATTTTTTAATCAAGGGCAGAATATTGAATGTTTAAAATTCGGACTTTTGTGGTCGAGTGTCACCTGTAATGTGCTAACCCTTAGCCCGTCTTTTCCAGGAAATGTTCAGGCCCCCTAGTGGCGCAGTGCTAGCACGCTGGCCCCTGAATCAAAAGTTCGAATCCACAGTGTGAGTTTCGAACTTCCCTTAGGGTTTTTCCAAACACTGCTTTCATAACAATCAGTCTTCTCTTCTCTTTGCAGAAATGCATCTGGTTGTGGTGAAATTGTCTAGATGTTGGCAAAACGTCTTCATGTTTATTTCTGAATATAGTAACTATAGTAAAAAGAATGAGTAGGTCCTTTATTTACACTACTGGGTGACCAGTCAATCCTGTTCAATCTATCTGCATTTTAAGCTGCTTCTTTCCATAAGCATGATTTCCTCTTCTTTTTTGCACTGATGTGATCTGAGGCCTCGGGTATAGGGCTAAATTTATTCTTGTTTTCATTTGGTGCCGAGCTGTCTCAGGCTTTTGCGCTTGTTAGATATATGAGTGAAGTACCCGATCCTTCTATTACTCTCTAGATAAAGCAAAGGGAGGAAGTCTGCTGGAGAGCCTAAAGGGACTGAGGGAATTAGATTACAGTTACAATTATATTATTTTAATAGAAATAGAATAAGACAAAGGATGTGGACTGACCAACATAGTCACACTCATTTTAGCTGTCACAGATCCTCCGTTCAACTTGATTTCTCAACATAATAAACAAGAACCAGAGATTAAAATGGAGCTAGCGATTTGTTGGCAGTTTTGATCTTTTTACAGTAAGAAACAGCCTGAAGGGTCACACATAAAACCAATGGACCTCACCAGGTTGTGAGGAATTTGCAGTGGTTAAGGGGCGTAGTACCTCCTTAACCTTGGTCAGATCACTTCAACACACAACGTTAAGAGTCTCAAAAGTTGAAAAGCTGAAATATGAACAAGACATTCGAAACAATGTTAAAAAATAGTCAGAACACAATGTTGCATTCACAATGAAATTATGTATTGTATGGTATACATACAGTACATGGCATTATAGATTATGTCAGGTGGTGAGGGTAAACTGGATTTAATTGGGTGGTGTCCTGCAACAGAGTCAGCAGATTATTCAGTTTTCCCAACTTTTGCCACTTTCCACAGCCATGAAATATACTGATTTGGATGTTGAAACTTGTTTGAATTGAAGATGTACTCATTCATATACAGCAAACCTCAAGTGATAGATGTGTGAATCACTCCCCAAATATATGTAAACTATTGTGCTATATCAGTGTCAATGGAATAATCTTTACCTGTAAATGTTTCAATATAAAATAATGTTGTTTTAACAAAAAATTATTAATATTTAGTAACAACAAAGTTATATTTAGTAGCAAGAGAAAAAAGATGCCACATGTTTAAAAAGAAATCTGCCCATCAGATTTTAGAACCAGAAATAGCTATTTTATAAATGTATTTTTCCCACCTGGTGTTTTTAGCTAATTATGTAAGGTAAAGGTAAAGTGGCATTTGGCTGACACCTATATCCAGAGTGACTTAAAATCATTAGGTACTGGGACAGTCCCTTGGAGCAACTGAGGGTTATGTGTCTTGGTCAAAGACTCAATGGCAGAAAGTGGGGTTTTGAACCAGCAATTGTGTGGTCATTATGTTCACAGGGGAGTGTTTTACCTATAAAAATACTGAGCACTCTGTCATTATGAAATAGTGCTATAATCTATTAACCTATAGCAATTGATAGTTGTTTAAAATATTGTCGTCGGCCAGAATTGCAGGTTCTGCAGGTTAATGAAAGCTCAGATATTTTGGTTCAGTCTTTCATTAGACCCAGACTCCTCAGCATCTGGCCCTCATTTGCTTTTGGATGTGTGTGACCTTTTATTTAAAGACCTCCCTCTGTTCAGGCAACTTCACGCTCGCTCCATCTCAGCTTATTTACTGCTGTTGCGCTCCAGCCCTGCTGTGCAGAGACTTCAGTTTTACCTCAATGTCTCTCTGGCCTACTGGGCACTCAGTAAGGAAGGTCACCAGCCTGCATTCGAGGCAGTGAGGTTTCCACACCAGTGTACTTCAGATGCATCAGGCTGGCTGACCATTTAGCTGCACAATAAAATCAGCAATGTCTAGTACAGTGCTGGTTTGGTTTGGTCTGGATTACAGCTAGTATACATTAGGGATGCTCCGATCAGGATTTTTGTCATCAATACCAAGTACCGATTTTTTGTCATGGTGATCGGCCAATACCAATACCAATGCAGATTCTGATGGTTCAAGTTTATATAAATGATATGTAAGCTCTCTGATCACCATTAACTTTTTTTCTAAGTAACAGAGTGACAGAAGCTGGTGGTCGATGCATATAAATTCCAATATTTTCATGGTTATATCCTTAGCTTTCTTGCTGTCTGGTGTGTACAGTTTGGGTTTTTTCAGAATGTCTGTAATGGATGGCTGAGTGAGAGTCGCATTATTAGTTACCGTTGTCTTTTTTGCAGTTGCCAGTTTTTCGCATTTGCCATACTGGCTCATTCTTAAGTGCTGAATGAGGTTCATTGTGTTAAATGTTTTGGACAATGCACCTCCATGTGAGATTTCTTTGGAACATAAACGGCAAATAGCGAATTTTTCATTGTTTCTCGAAACGTCATAGTAAGTCCACACCGGCGATGACATGACTGCGGCGCCAAAACATTTACGTCCCCACTCGTCATGTACACCCTCACACATCGACGTCATCAATTGTGATCGGTTCCTAAGATGGGCCAAGTTTAACATATACCGATAGTCATAAAATGTGATTATCGGTCGATACCGATCTTTGGCTGATGGATCGGAGCATCACTAGTATAGATATAGATACATATTGTGATTGTTACAGTTGTTCAGACAATAAACAATTACTTAAAAAAACTATGAAATACCTTCTAAAACGAATCAATAAATGAAAGAAAAAGAACATTTATTAATGGGTCTGGAGAAGTGCTGCCATCAGTGTTTATGCAGCATTAACACATTCTAACAGAACTGGCATTTTTAAATGGGTGATGCTAGATTGGATTGCTGGGAGAGATGGGTGTGATGCTCTGCACATCGCCACCACATATTTGTTGACTCCCTCATTACAAATACAGGAAACTCAGGGAACATTTGAACTTTTTTATATTTTTTTCATATTAAAATAACTGCTGAAACCTTTTCACTGAAGTCTTTATTTTTAGCTTAATTAATAACAGAAAGAGTTTTGGTATTGATTAGCAGTATCAATATCAATATCTGCATCAGTACAATGCTTACCATACCATACCATAACTATACCTAACAATACCCATCCCTTCTGAGAAGAAATATAGCTGTTATATAGTTCTAAAGGTCTGTCTCAGCAGCTTGTAGCCTAGTGGTTAGGGCATGTGATCAGAAAATCATAGATTTGATTCCCAGTGCTGCTAAGCACCACTGAGGTACCCTTGAGCAAGGTACTGTCCCCACATACTGCTCCCAGGGTGCTGTGTTCCTGGCTGCCCGCTGTTTCACTTGGTGAATGGTTTAAATGCAGAGGAAGAATTTTGTGCTGCTCACACTGTGTGCTGTGGTGTGTTCACATATGACAGAATGGTCACTTTCACTTTAAATGCAACTAAATTAAGAAAAGGTTTGGAAATGTCTACAATGGGACCAACAAGTCTTCACATCTAGTTATCAGACACCCATGCCTACAGAGACTGTAGACCAGTGGTCAACAGCCCTGGCCCTGATGATCTGCCTGCCTGAGAAGTACTGAATGTTAGAACTTTTTCAGAAATGGTTGGATAGGTAAGTAAAGGGGAGGGACATGTTAGATTAAGATTGGAACACGGAAGGAACCTGGATCTGAAGGAGAAGTGGGTTGGTGACAATTGCAGTAGGCCGTCTGTTGATGCACAAAAGCTCTAGACTTCTAAAGTGGTCAGTGGGGGGCACAAAATATTTACTGTTATGGGTTCCCTTTATCTCAGTTATGTATTTAATTGCTATAAACATCCACTTTTGGGCTAACTTCTTGGCATTAATACTTTTTAGAGGTTATATAATTTTTATCTCCGTTTGTGCTGCAGCAATTCTTTTACTTACTCCAGTGCTACCCCCTCAAAATGTTTACCTACAGCCTGTTATCCCAATTAAAAGACTATTAAGGTCTACAGTGGCAGAACAGATCAAATGATATTTATAAGACTGCAGCATGAGAGTTCTGTAATTAGTTTGGGACAACTTAGTGTTAGTAGCGGTGTACAATAGTTGCTGAAACCTGGTCTCCCATGTGGCGAGCAAATGACAAAACCACTGAGCTACAGGGCTTATTAAAAAATGAACGGCTGAATGGCTGAAAAAGTAACGTGTCAACAAACCTGTTTCACATTTTTGTTGTTCATCATGTTTGCATATAATAAGTGGTGAATAACAGCCCATGAAAAACACATTATGGCATTATTTAATTGTATTCTTTTGCACCATGTTTTGGCATTGTACTGCTGTTTATTATCTGCTTGGCTCAGCATGACGTATCCTAGCAAACCTCTCGCTAACTGACCTGCTGTGAAGATCTTTGATCACAGAGCCAGCAGGGAGATTCTCAGTAACCATCACTGTTTGTTTAGGTTTATTATTCACATCACCTAAAGCATAGCGATGAATGGTGATTGAAATAATGCACACTACCTGTGCAGCTCGAGTTCAGTGTGAAGCTGACAGATGTTTTGTTCCAGTGGCAGTGATAAATATAGAACAGGGCAGAAATGCTATAAATATGCAGACTTGAAGTGACATATTATTAAGTGTGTTTAATTTTCTTTTTTTTTCAGTTTTTTTTAACTGTTTTTTTCTGAAAAAAACAGATTTTCTGAACTTCTCTGCCATGGGAATTTCATTCTGTTTTGGCTTTTGTTTTATTTTGAGGATAATCTTCTCAGAACATTGACTCTAAATGCCACTGGGTTAGATGGAGTTCAAGGTCATGTTGTTGCTTTGTGTATTGGGAAGATGTCTTACATTTAGCAGACGCTTTTATCCATAGTGACTACATGGGTCAGTCTCCCTGGAGCAACTTAGGGTTAAAAGTTTTGCTCAGGTTCCCAGTGAAGGTATGCTGTTCAATATGGTGGCAAAAGCTGGGTTGGTGAAGGTTTATAAATATTTCCTTCGGCCTCTAGCAAACAATTTCATTAAGTCTTCTAGCAGGTACCTACGTTGACTAATATCACATGAGTCCTAGGGCATTTAATCCAGTTTGCTTCACTTAAAATGTAAGTTCTGGTTTATCTTATTCTTATTAATGAATGACTGACATTGTCTAATAAAAATCCCACTCATCGGTTCAAATTGGTGTATGCACCTGCTTGACCAACATTTCTGAAAGCAAGGGTATGAATGGGGTTAGTTCCCCTCTTTGCTACAGTGATGGCTTCATCTCTTCTGAGAAGGCTCCGTGTGAGGTGTTGGAACATCAGATTGTAGCCCAGAGAGCATTAGTAAGGTCGGGTACAGCTCATCCCAAATGTATTGATTGGCGCTCTATCATTACTGCACCACCGCCCAACGTTGTGCCCTTACTGATAACCTTAAAATCGGTTATTTGAACAAGCTGCCAGCCTGAGAGCCAAGTGGCACTTAGAAACCCTTCTACTGGCTTATATGGAAATGCACTCCGAGTACACTTCCAGCTTTCTGTTCCTTACGGAGAAACGTGTCAAAATGATTATCTGAAGTAATCTGCTGTGCGCTACAGTTGTGGAAATGAGGATTTGGTTAAAAAGCCTGGATAGAAAGCAATAAATCATAAGTAAGGATATTAGTCAGGATCACCAGACTTTAGTTTGAGCTAGCATTAATGCAGAGGTATTGATTGGCGTCTCAGGGGGAATTCCCCTAATCTGATGGTTTTGAGCATCATTTAACTGGACATATGAGAACTGAGACATATACAGTGTGAGTGAGTCGCTGTCGAGTGATAAATACATTTCTGAGACTGCGAGATAGAAGGAGAACTTTTAAGCTCAGGGGAACTTTCTGGTAGGGTCTTTACTCTGGGACAAAGTCGACTGAAAGTTAGATGACTCTAATCAGTGGTGGTGACATTTGCAAGAGGTTTTTACAACCCGAGGCTGCGACTCTGGTGCTGCTAAAGATTTTTTTCTATGCTATTAAACCTACAACACTTTTGGAGACCAAAGGGGTTGTTGCTCAAACCATGCATGACATGTTTTCTTTGACACACCTCATGTCACCCAAACATGACCATAGACTACCTGCTGATACACACCTAGCTACACTTACCAAACAGGAGCACTGCTTGGTGGGGTTCCAGTGTGGTGCAGGAACAGAATAGCTCTTCCACCTCAGATCTTTTATAAAAGCCTGAAAAGATTAGTTGCAGCCTCCTGCCTGTGCTCACATTTCAGGGGTTTATTCTCTTAGGAACCTGAGTGAGAACTGAGTGATGAATAGCAATAACCAGTAAAGGTCAATTGTAAGAATGTCAAGGCTTCATCTAATCTAAAATGAATAAAAGAAAGGTGAAACTGCTCAGGTGATCTAAAGACTCCTCATTTACATTGTATAATTATCACAGTTGGGGTGTGAACATCCAATGATGAACATCCAGTGTGCAAAAGTATAGCAAACATGTAAAGCTGCTACTGTGGTATGGACTGAAATTTTCAAATCAGCACCTTTTGTGGGGTGGGACGTTAAAATAAGAAGTTAGCAAAATGTTAAATACAGATTATGTTCAAAGCTCAAAATTGTAACGTGACCAGATTATTTCCTTTTTAAAGTTTAAACAAGTTTAGAATTCAGGGGCTACATTCTTGGTTTTCAAAAACACACACATTTAGAAATGAGAATCAAATCTCATTAAGAACATTTCCTAAAATTAGCCCATTCCCCAATAGTGTCTCGCCTTAATGATTAGGCTTCATGGAGAATTGCAAGTAGGATTTTTTTTGTTTTAGGAACATATTAATATTCGTTATTTGTAACTTAGTGTGTAAAGTGTCCATTTGTCATACGTGAACACCACAATATACACTGTGAACGGTATGAAATGCTTACTTTGCATTTAACCCATTCATCAAGTGAAACAGCGGGCAGCCAGGAACACAGCTGGCAGTGTGTAGGGACAGTATCTTGCTCAAGGGCATTTCAGTGGTGCCACTTGCAGTCCTAGGATTTGGACCCGCGACCTTCTGACCACAGGGGCAGCTCCTGAACCACTAGGCCACCAGCTACTTTGAAAATCAGAAGTTTGTTGTAATTCATAATTCATTGAACGCCTATTACAGCCATGAATTATGAAAATGGTGGAAGTGTTCTGTTTTTGGAGATATCCATCCGTGCCGCAGTTCAAACACAAGATCGAATGATGAAGAATCCATTCATATTTTCAGCCACCTTGTATTTTGTGATTATAGGAGGAATGGACTTTAATCCATTACTCGCATCTATAGAACCTATGGCTCATATTCACTGTTAAAGATATCTAATAGATTTTCCATTCCACATGTTCTGCAGTGTCGTTCTTACAGGAGCACCAGTTTTGTCACTTCAGTACAATCTGAAAGCTGATCTGAGATGAAATAAAAGCATCCGGAGGAATCAAAGCTGTATCAATTCCACATTAGTGCATTCTGGTAAAGTGGTCATTATTTATGACAGATGCTCTATCATTAAACCCTCTGGGGGGAGATCCAAGTGTACTGAAGGAGAAACATTCAGTTGCACCCTACAGTTTTGTCACATGACATGGAATAAAAACATCCTCATATTTTAATACTTAAAGATATGAAAAGCTTTTTTTGTTTTGTATTAAACTTCTACATTCAAATAAATTGTGCACTCAGTTTGTCCCCTATGTAAATCTGCACCATCTATATCGACAGTGAACCCGGCATCCAAAAACCATTTAGAGGATGTATGTTGGAGTGGAGGGTGGAGGTAGCTCAGTGGGTAGGGTACTTGCCTCCGGACCAAGAGGGTTCGAATCCTACCTTCAGCACCACCACAGGGTCCCTGAGCAAGACCCTTAACCCCAAGTTGCTCCAGGGAGACTGTCCCCTGTAGTTAGGGAATGGAAGTCGCCTAATGCCGTAAATGTAAATGTAACTGTATGTTGCTCCTGTGTGTCTGGGGTTTTTAGGTTAACATGAACATGGTTTTATTGTTAGAATGTAATCCAAGCTATTTAAACTGTCCAACCCAGACACTCCGTCCCTCAGCCACATTCACCAGCACCTCCTGGTGGATTCCAAGGCATTCCTGAGGCTATTCACTCATCCTGTGTACACTCTGGCCCAAAAAGCCAGGAGCTCAGCAGACATACAGTCCTACTCATCTAAAAAGGTTCTTTTCTGAGGCCTCTTTGAGAGCACACGTTAGAAGGGGATCATGAGTTTCTTTCTCATGTTCCTGACATTGGTATTCACAGGAACAGAATAACAGGCATGCAACCGACTTCATTATGGAGGTTTCTCCATGTAGTGTCTGGCTAGAGCCCAGTGGCTTTCTTCATCATAGAATCCTGTATAGACTGATTTTAACCCAGCAGCCCTCTTCATTATGGAAGTGACCTCTTTACTGTGGAAACCCAAGCCTGTAGCTAGAACCCTCCTTATTCTGGGCACATTGATGACTAAAGAGGATGGGTGTCTAATCTTATCAGTAAAAGGTGACTTTACTTGGCTGCAGGTTTCATTTTGAAGAAGCAGGACAATGGCTTATTTTATTTCTTTCATCAAATCGTCTTCAATCTTGTAATCTTGTTTTCTCTGCATTGTTGGAATGAAAACCTGCTGTCACATCAGGCTGTGGTGAATAAGAGTCTATCTATATTGTTGGTTTTTTTTTGTTCTTTTGATGACAAGAAATTCTTTATTTGACTTGAGCGAGTCTAGCCAGAATATTTTGTTGTTGCCTTGAATGTGAAATGTGGGGATGTATGGCAGCCTGAGCTACAATTTTGGACAACAGTCATCCTTGAAGATCCAAACTTTGTGACTTCTGGCTGCTGTTGCTTTGTATTGATGGTGGTAAGGCGGTAGCAAGTTTTAGCAGAGAATAATGGGGTAATTCAGATGGATCTGGCATGAGAAATTATCGTCAGCGTTAGTTGTGCTAGTTTTGAGAACTCCTGGACAACTCATTCTACTCCTGGACCCCAATGTGCAGATGTTTAAGCCACTAATAAGAATAAACAGGGTATCAGCCTGCCCTAGCATTTCACAGATCAATAAAGTGGGTAAGGATATGGTAACTATGGCTATGGTTAATGATTGTGATAAAAAAGTGAATATAATGAAACGTTAATTTCATTGATGTTGCTAAATAAAAAGTTAGTAATTGTGACTGAATGTAATTGTGGCTAAATGGTAAAATAGCAGTGACAAGTTAAAATGTTAATTTTGGTAATAAATAATTGTCATTAATTAAATGAAAAGAAAGTAATTTACACTCTGTGTAAAACAGCTTATATACAAGTGGTTTAGTGCATCATTGTAATAAATAATAAAAAGAACTATTGAAGTAGACAGTTTCAGTTTTGAAATAGGCCAGACAGTTAGGTGGTTGCTCATGTAGGTTACGCTAATTTCTTTTTGCTAATTGCTAATTTCTTAAACAAATTACATTTCTTGGAACAACTTCACTTGTTTGTTTGTCCTTTGCCAAAAAAATGTGTATTTGTAAAGTAGGTCTTTTCTTCCTGCAAAACGAGACTTCACACACAATAATTCAAAACCGAAATATATATTCTTCTGGATGTATTTGCCAAAATTATATTTGCTAATATGATATTGACAAAAAGTTTCAGATTTTTCAGCGCTAAAATGAATGCTTTTGTTGCTGTTGGTGAAAATTGTTAGAAAGGTTGAAGAGTGACGAGCCAGGACTAAGCACTCAATCCATTCATGTCATTTTGACAAAATGTTGAACCTTCGACCTCGAAGAGCTGAAAAGACCGACATGTAATTGCACTTTTCTATATATGACCATTATGTTTGTATTAAAAATTGGCCTGTCCATTCAGCTCTTGAAATTTGCCATTGCTTCCTTGGTGTAAAATAAAGTGGTTTGCCCTTGAACCAT
>JBBJLR010050556.1:0-11758 GCA_037577145.1 Brachypetersius gabonensis
TTCTGTTGGTGAAAGTAACTCAAAAGTAATACAGGAGTCATGTAACGTATTACATTTCTGAGACAGTAATATTGAAATGTAAGGGATTACTTTTAAATGACTGTAATAAGTAATCTGTAATGCATTACAGTTTGGAAGTAACTTGCACAACACTGTATATATAGAAGTGCACACATAGAAGTACATGTAATTTATTGCACAGTGGCCACATGACCTGTTACTATCATCATGTGTAACATCTTGTATTATGTGCAATAGTCTCACCATGTAAAATATCACTAATTATATCAATATTACTGATCTACTACTGATCTCTATTACAGCAATAACAGACTCCTGACCACTATTAGTGTAAATAGTCATTCACTGAACTGTACGTCTTTTATCTACAGTATTTATATCCAGTGTTTGTGTCTTTAGTATAATGTATTTCAGACATTTTTAAAAATTGGATTGATTTAGACTTTGTATCATATTGTTCTGTGCATTTCCCAAACACTTACGGCAGTTGAGTTTCTCCCTCCAGTCCGTAATGACGACGCCCTCCAGACGACACCTGTGACTGTAGGCCCCTAGAGCGTCGCACAGCAGCCTGGGGTTTCCGTTGCTGAAGCATAAATCGAAGACGCAGCTCTGCTGGAAAACCACAGGGTCCACTTTTGCACGGCAGGCCTTGAAGAGGTCGCTTGAGGTCAGGACTCCGCAGTAAGCGCCGGAGTCGTAGAGCCTCTGCTGGTCTCCGGAACATTCCGGGCAGTCTCTCTCACAGCCGTCACTGCAGGAGGCCTCAGACCCGTTCGCTCTCCAGCTCCGTGTCCACTGGAGCAGCGAGGCCTGCTGGAGGCCGCCTGGGCCGAGCAGCTCGTCGCTCTGGTTCCCGTTGAAGTTCCCGCACAGTCCGCACACGCTGCTGAAGTAGCTGCTGGGCAGCTGCAGGTAAAGCACAGAGTTCCAGTCGTAACTTACCCGCAGACCGAAGGCGGTTTTGATTACGGCGGCGCTGCCGACCTGCCTGACCTCCAGCCGACCGCCAGGAAGCACAAACGGCAGGTAAAACCTCTCGCCACCCACCTGCACACACACATCAGACATGACTGCTGCAGATCGGCCTCTGGAGATCCATACATTAATCAGGGAGTCCAAGCATCATCAGCTATAACAAGTTATATTATTTATAAATGTTGACTGGAAGTTATATTTTAACACTACCTTTAAGAACCACATCAAGTTATATGTGTTCAATTTAAGGTATATTATTGGTAAATGCTCGTTTCAGGGACCACCTGAAGTTATATATAATTTTAAAAACTGGGACCGGGATCATTTTTTTATTTTTTAGAGTCTGCAACACCATGCGGATGCGGATGTTCTAGGAGTCTGTTGTGGTCGGTGCCGTTTTCTATGCTGTGGTGTGCCTGGGTGGCATCATGAAAGTGGCAAGAGACTCAACAAACTGATCAGAAAAGCTGTCTCTGTGGTGAGTGAGGAACTGGATAGCATGGAAACTGTGGCTGGATTATTTACACAACCTGCACTTCTCCACCAGGATCAGTTTCACTGCCTGTATGACTATGCATGTGACAAATAAAGAAACTTGAATCTTGAGTCAGTAAGTGATCTGTCAGTGAGGGTCTCACTCGGGACGGTGAGAAAAGGGGGTGTTTACTTTTGTTTGCTGTGTTCCTCTAAGAAAAAGGCTATACGTCACACCCTGTCCCGAGCTGGAGAGCTATCAAAGCACAGATCCTCTCTGGACTACATGACACAAATTCAGAGGCCTTATCAGAAATCTGAGAAGTCGGACCGGTACTAAGCTTTTGAGCCCTGAAACCCAGAAGACCAAAGTATTCCCACCAGATTATAGTTTAAAAAACACCATTTAAATTCATTTCAGCGTTTGAACGCACAAAAGAATCCGTACCTAAGTTACTATTTATACTAGATCATATTGTTATACTAGTTATATTGTCTATAAAATGGGTAAATTGTCTATGTACTGGTTATATTGTTAATATACTGGTTATATTGTCAACATATTGGTTAAATTGTCTAAATATTGGTTGAATTGTTTATATACTGGTCATTTTGGCTATATATTGGTTTTATTGTTTATATACTGGTTACATTGTCTATTGGTTAAATTGTCTATATACTGGTTATATTCACTATATACTGATTATATAGTTTATATACTGGTTATATTGTATGTGTACTGGTTATATCATCTGTATACTGGTTATATTGTTTATATACTGGGGATATATTTTATATACTGGTGATATTGTCTATACTGTTTGCACAACTCTTTAAGAGCACACAAACAGTTAAGAATGGTTTCATACCATTTGATACTGTTACACTGTTTACACTGGCTATACTGGTCATATGTTTTGCACACTTGTTAACTGCTTACTTATTTTAATTCTATTTATAAACAGTGCACAGTGACCAGTCCACACACGCAGACTTTGGCAAGGGTTCTCAATCCCGTCTTCCAGCGCTTCCAGCTGATTATGCTCTTTGCCTATTGAAATCTATTGAGGTTGAGGTTTGGGCCATCTGGGGGTCTCTGAGGACCATTTTCAGAATAACCTTCATTGTCAGCTTTGTCTATACACTGATCTCAGCCAGCAGGCATCTCCCACCAACACCTGTTTCTATTGACCAACGAGAATCAGCTTTGCTTTCAAACTGCTGTTTGCTTAACCATTTACTTTTTAATAATCTTGTATCATCTTACATGTTTCAATCAAGTTGTATTATATCAATGTAATCTTCAAATTTAATGTTAAGAGTAATCCGTCGATTCTGTGAAGATTGTGGGGTTAGATAAGTAAACAATAATAAATGGTCATCTTAGAACTTAGTAGTGTAGTTCATTAAGAAACAGAGGATGGATGAGGTGGTGGTCAGATGGTCTGGTCCAACACTTTGAGCTTTATGCAATTTTTAATGGATAAGAAGTGACCATTCTATAATTCGCAGGAAGTAGAACCTGTCTTTTTTGGAGGCTTCGGACCTTTCTATAGTGAGACAGATCGGAGACACATTTACAGTCAATGCATTCTTGTTTCCAGTGTTTTTAAAGTGTTCTATATAATCACTGTTTATCTGTAAAAATCCTCGGCATAGACCCCGTCACGAACCCTGCCCCCCGGAACCACGCCAAAACATAGACCCTAGCTTGGACACCCTGGCACGCACTGCACCCCACGAACTACGCCATGACATAGACCCCAGGGCAGGGACCTTTATTTAATTTTGGTGCATACCATTAGAGTACTAGAGCAAAAAAAATATGTCATCCCCTGCCCATATTTATGTCACAGGTATGTAATTGTATCTTGGCTTATGTAACTCTTTTCTATGTCATTGTTTACCCCACAGTGTGTCTGTGTTTGTTATCGCTTTGAGGTCTTTAGTATCTAGTTCTTGTTTGCCTCCGCTGCCCAGGTGTGTAGTTGGTATATAAAATCTCTGTTCAGCTCTTGTTATTTTTAACTGCTTTGTCTTGTTTTGTTTTTCTTTATTTCTAGTTATTTCCCCATGTTGTCTCTTAGTCTCCTGTTTTATGTTAATAAATCCTGTTTGTATCTACCTGCTCCACGCCAACATCTACATGTTACAGATTATTTGATTTGTTATGGAAGACAGCAAACTGTGGGGTATGTAGAAATACAGAATACATGACTGTATTATACTGGGTGTAAAAGGAGCTTTTTATATTTTTGGATTAAATAAATAACTTTATAATAATATTACTACTGAAAATGTGTCATAAGATTTTCCTACAGGGAATTCTTACCATGATTTGACCCCACTGGAAATTCTGTATGGTAATGGTGACACCATACACCTCCACTGTCACCTCTCGTACAAAAGACACACTGCTGAGGCCTCGGTTTTCGTTGCTCTCGGAGATGGAGAAGGGCTCGAGGCCGTCCCAGCGTCCGCAGGTTTCAGACAGGACGTACCTGCAGGTGCCCTGGAAGTCATATTGAAATCCATCGAAGGTGAGGTAGTGTGGGTCCCCCCAGGCCCAGCAGGTGGCGCTGTAGAGTGGCACACACACAGCCTGACCCTGCACCACACTGCAGGTCTCCGTCTCACGACACCGAGCATCCCTGCAGGGGTCTGAGGACAAAAAACACAAAGAAAGTACAACAGCTTAGAACTGCATACACTTCAATGTGCTCATATTATCCACACGCCACCTAGTGGTGAAGGATGGACATGATTACAGTAGACGTCTAGTGGTGAACAAGGAATGTGCTTAAAGGCGCTGCCTTGTGGTAGACAATGGAAATACAGAGGAGTAAATGGGGAGGCATCTCTTTTAGAGACAAAATACTGAGAAAGGTAAAATGTATTTTAGCATTTGTTTAGTAGTGTGTGGAAAGTTCACAATACTTATGTTTCAATGTGAATAAACCCATTCATCCCATATACATATATATATATATATAGATAGACAGACAGATAGAGCTACATCTAATTTACATAAAGCAGTGCAGAAAAACTGTAAATGTCTGACCTGCGTGAAAACAGGACATGACTCCGCCCCTGATCAGACACTGTGTGCCGTTAGAACAGGTATGTGTGTCACACATTAGACCCATCACTGGATCACACACACACTTCTGCTGACACTGAGCCTGGAACACGACCTCACCAGGCTGGAAAAAGAACACACACACACACACGTTTACTCATATTTTTGGTATTTAAATCTGATATTTCCTCCAGAATCTGTCAGGTTTCTGATTCTTATTCTGGTATTTGCCTTGGAGGAGTGGAGGGAGTGAGTAGGAACATGAGGCTGAATGTTGGAATTAAGGTCGCCTGGTGAAGACCCAGACGTCACTCTGTAGGTGAGTGACTTAATTTAATTCAGGCACGGGGAGCCAGTGTAGATCAGCCAGCAGTGGGGTGACATGAGACCAAACTGCTGCGTTCAGAACCAGCTGTGAGGGTCTTACCATGCAAACTGGGAGACGAGAGACAACCATAGCCCGGACCAGGAGTTGGGAGCCAGGCATGGCCTGATTTTCCGGATGTTAAATACTTAACACATTTTACCCTTTTGGCAAATTCTTTATTCTACCTTATACACGCGTCCACCTCTGTAACAGCCGCACTCCTGGAACTGGACGCAGTCGTGGCCGTTGAACATGTATCCGAGGTCACAGGTGCAGCCCTCAGTGCAGCTCCTGGAGCACTGAATGACGTCGGTCAGGCCCGGACAGGCAGCGGAGCAGGGGTCCGCACACAACTCATAGTGACTGTTCACTGGACAGGACAGTGCTGGGGAAACAATGAGATCATATCAGTAATACAGGCCTGATACCCCCTTAGAAAGGTAACACATCCCTTTAAACCCTTTAAACCCTACATTTACATTTACGGCATTTATCAGACGCTTTTATCCAAAGCAACTTCCATTGCCTACCTACAGGGGGCAGTCTCTCCCTGGAGCAACTTGGGGTTAAGGGACTTGCTCAGGTCCCCCAGTGGTGGTTTAACTGAAGGTAGGATTCGAACACATGACCTCTTGGTCTAGAACCAAGTATCTTACCCACTACGCCACCACCACCTACTTACAGTATTGATAAACAATAAATAAATAACAGTTCTTCCATTTGCCATTAAGGTCCACTGATAACCTTTTGGTGTGGGTTCATGTAATATTTCATTTGAACCATTTTCATCATTAGAATAAAACTCTCTATTTTATTTATTGTGCATATTATATTTAAATAAGTCCTGTATCGTGCCTCATTCATGGCGCAGTCCAGCTAAAACATTAGGCTAAAGCTGCAGGCTGATATTAGTAAAACCTGCATTGTCTGTGACATCACAAAAACAGCTATTTCTTAACAGTGTGTATATACTACACAAAACTCTTATATTTAAAAAAGTTTGGACAATTTGGTTGATTATTAAATTTCATTTTTGTGTTACATCTGAAGTCTGCAATAACTCCATGAAATCCTAGACTTATGTTTATTACACTAGTACACTATAGGCTACATAATTATTTAGAAGCTACAAAATTTGAGCAAAATCTCTTCTGTGGGATGGTTCAAAGCGTGGTTCTTTAATTAAAGAACCACATTTCAGGTTCTTTAATTAAAAAAAAAAAATTCGCACTATGGATCTTCTGCCATTTACGGACCTTAATGGAAATTAATCTTAGTGAGTCTTAAGCTCGATAATTAAATAACAGTTTGCAGTTCTAGAAGAATTTTACACCACGATTGTTCTGAGGTGCACAGCACGGCCATTTGTCTCGAGGGTGTGTTTATTGTGTAGCAAAGCAAGTAAACAAAATAGAGGCATCACTTACGACAGAAGGAGTCCGTCCTCCATCTCTTGACAGCCACTCCAGCTGTCCTGCATTTGTAGGCAAAGGCTTCCAGACTCTTACAGGCCACAGCGCTGCTGCCTTCAGAAACACACACATCAAACGCACAGTTTCTGAGATACGATGCTGGATCAAACACTGAATGGCAGGCAGCAAACGGGCCTGCAGGGTCTGAGAGGAGCCCACAGTACGCCGGCGCTTCAAAAACAGCCATCAGGACGGGGCTGCACTCAGAGCACTGGGTGCCTTGACAACTGTCTTCACACTCCATTTCAGGAGAATCAGCTTTCCAGGCTTTTCCGAAGGCGTTAACATCGGTCGTAAAATTACCGCCTGGAAGGAGGAAGTCGTTGGACTGATTTCCATCGTAGTTTCCACACAGGCCACAGGTCTTGTTGCGATAGGTGCTGGGGACGGTGACCGTGGCGTAGTACCGAAGATCGTAGACCACACAAAGGCCGAAATCAGTCTTCACAACGTAGTTTAGGCCCTCCTTCGAAATCTGGACTTTACTCCCATTCAAACTCCAAGGGATATCAGTCAAGAGTCCATTCACCTGTTGACATAAGGAGTATTTACGATGAATTATGACATAATAAAGAGAACAAGATTAATCACATGGGAGCAATAGCTCAATGGGTGTCTCAGGGAAAGACGACACCCTTTAAAGAAGGTAACAATACACGAGCAAGTGTGTTCAAGCAATCAGCTCCGACAACAAGTCATGAAAGCAGCGGACTCTCATTTACCAAAATCTGGGCCGAGTTTTGTCTCAGAACAAAGGTGTATCCAAACACGGCCAGGGAAACCTGTTTGGTAATGGAGACTTTAACGGCTCTATTGGGCCATCTCTCATTTTCCACCTCCACTGAATAGGGCGAGAGGCCGGTCCCCTGCAGATTGCAGGTCTGGGACAGCGTGTAGCGGCAGGTTCCCTGGAAGTCAAACCGCTGCCCGTCGAAAGTCTTGTAGTGTGGGTCACCCCAGGCCTCACACACCGCTCTCCCCACTGGCCGACACTGACGGACGCCGTTCACCACCGCACACGACTCGTACGGGCCACACGAGAAGTTCCTGCAAACCACCTACAGAAGAAAAACACAATCACTTTTGTGGTCTCCTCAAGAAACTCAAGAAGAGCAACTCGGACCAAAAACGAACAAGATTACAGGACAGGAATCAGCACCATTATAACCACCTGAATAGCACGTATCAAGTGTTCTGTGGGGAAATAGATTTTTAACCACAGATTCCTTGGAGACCACCAGATCATTCATCTTCTCAATCACATCTTCTCTGTGAGGTGTTTCCATTCAGTTCTCACAATTTTTATACCATTTAACAATACATAGCCAAAGCAGATCCTCTGGCTAGACATTGAGGGGAAATATAAGCGATTTCAAATGACTCCCTACAAACTAAAATATATTAAATTTCTGCTTCCAACACTTTTATATCCTGCTTTTAAAAAAGTATGGAACTGTGTTGTCTCTAAAAGATGTGCTTTATTTCAGAATATCAACAAAACATCTGGTGCACCCAAACTTTTAAAAAAAATGTTGTTGTTGTTGTTGCACAGGATCTTTCTCTGCATTTAACCCGTTTAAACCAAGAGAAGCAGGGGGCTGGCACCAACAAGGGGCACCCGGAGAGCAGTGTATGGGGTACCTTACTCAAGGGAACCTCAGTGATGACACATTTACGGCATTTGTAGATACTTTTATCCAAACCGACTTCCACTCCCTACCTACAGGGGGCGGTCTCCCCCTGGAACAACTTGGTGTTAAGGGTCTTGCTCAGTCTTGCAGAAGGTAGGATTCGAACCCATGACCTCTTGGTTCAGAGGTAAGTATCCCACCCACTAGGCCACCACCACCCACACTAGCAGCTGTGATTGAAACCCAACTCTCAATTGAAAAACTGTCATTTCTGTGGGTCTTTTTTGAGGTTCTCCTACCTGTCCATCCTTCAGGCACCTGCACTCCGTCTGGCACAGGCCGTCAGGGTAGAACACCTGACCCTGCTGGTAGTACTGACTCCCGTAGAAACAGCCACACTGGGCGAAGGGGACGCAGTCGTCTCCACTCAGGATGAAGCCCTGGTCGCACACACAGCCCTCCTTACAGCGCTGCTGGCAGCTGAGCGGCAAGGACAGGCTGTAGCAGGTGGCCGGACAGCCTGGTCCACAAAGCTCATAATGGCTGTTGAGAGGACACTGGACTCCTGATAAAGACACAATATGAGGTTTTAACCCTCAGAGGTCCAAGGCCTATCTGGCACTTTCAGGCCATTTGCTACCCCTTGACATTTTAAGTGAAAGATGTTCTCATCAATTAAAAATCGGTTGCACGATGAATCATATTGACATTTACAATTGCGTTCATTCATTCAAAACAATCCTATAAATTTGTACATATTTACTCATTACTTATTAGGGACCTCCCGGATAAAGAGAGAGAGATGCCCTGTTGTGTCAGATAAGCAGACAGATGAGTCTTTTAGAGCAGTGGGTCCCAACATCTTTTCCTTGAAGCCCCCCTGGACTGTGTTCAAGACAAGCCAGGCCCCCCCCCACCCCAACTCCTACCCGCATAGACGCACAAAAAGAATAAATTGATTAATTACAAAAATAATCAGCGGTTGTAGGTTTTCGTTCTTGTACTCTTATACACACACACACTTTTACGTTTCTCAGACATTGGGATTTTATGAATTTAATGTATACAAATACAATTTTGGTGACCAAAATCTCTAGCGCCCCCTAAGTGGGCCCCGGACCCCAGGTTGGGAACCACTGTTTTAGATGAATGCGTAACTAGGCAGCAGTGATGATACCGAAATAAGATCAAGAAATAAATGTTTTGAAATGTGTTTAGTGTTGCGTTTTCAGCCTCACTTTATCTGCCAAGTTAACAAATTGTTAACCAAGTCGTTTTGAGTGAAATAACATCTCTCAGCTCTGTGGGGCTACATGAGAGATGGGGGAGGAGCTTAGCTTCTTCACCTGAACATGGTTCAACAGTTGAACCAAACACATGAATGTACTTGTGGTTATCTTTCTTTGTTGAGATGTTCTTTGACAGTTTCACTGACATTTCTAGCTTTAATCTCAAACGTGCATCACCAGCAAGTTTTTAAAAATTTCTATACTGTACATTTACAGTACTGTTCTGAGGTCTTAGGCTTATAGACACATTTTTAACCCTAACCTAAAATCTAATTAAAATAAAAGTTAAAGTAAATAACATTAATTCAGTAAAAAATAAGAATTGCTTTTTTGCTTTTTTTGTCTTAGTAGTCAGAACCAAACACTGGTTTCTCCTCACACAAACCCGGCACAGTCTTTTTAAGACGGTATTTACATGAAATGATAATAAAGGATGGCCAGAAGTTTTGCCTACCACAGAACTGAGCAGTTCTCCAGGAATAAACTCTTGCTCCGACCTCCTGGCAGGCGGACATGTATGAACTGATGGCCTGGCAGAGCATGTCTCTTCTACCACGGAACTCACAGACATCAGTAACGCAGTCCTCAAAAAAGCCAGCAGGGTCCAGCAGGGCGTGGCACTCCAGGAAGGGGCCGTTAGGGTCCCGTAAAAGTCCGCAATACTCTGCCGTTTCGTAACTTCGTCTCTGGGAAACGTCACAGTTGGTACAGTTGCCGCTGCAGCTGTTGATGCAGCCTGGAACATCGGCGATTCTCCAACTCGCCCCAAACTCATCTGGACTGGCAGAGGAAACGTTCGACCCCCTGAGGGTCAGGTCATCTTCTGCTTTGCCATTGAAATTGCCACAAAGGCCGCAGACTGCGCCCATGTAGGTGCTGGGGATACTGACCGAAGCGACGCTGCTCCAGTCAAAAGCAACACTCAGCCCAAAAGACGTCTGAATTACAGCTGACCAGCCACTCTTTAAAGCAGAAACATGGCCGCTGTTCAGGCTTCGAGGTAATTGTAACAATACCCCATTGACCTAGAACGGAAGACCAGAGCCAAAGATCATTAGCATACATTAACAGATGTTTCACACTGAATATATATTAAACCCACCCACCCACTGGAGGGCAGCCTGTAAGAGTGACAGCTAAAACTTTACTTCTGATGACATTGACATAACCAAGCTATACGCAAGTCATGGGAGTTTATGTCCAGGTTCTTCAACAACTGGGCCGCGGACCACTGATGGGCCACGAAGGCTTTTGATTGGGACGCGAACATAAAATAAAGACAACTGGCAATTGGTCTGTAATTGGTCCCAAAAAACCCTTTTTACGCCGTGATTGGTGTAGTATTAAAACGCGTGGGGGCGCGAGTGTGGGGGCGGAGTTGGCAGTGTGGGGGACGGAGTTGACAGTGCGGAAGCGGAGCCGACAGTGTGAGGGGTGGAGCCGACAGTGTGAGGGGTGGAGCCGACAGTGCGTGGGTTGGAGCTGACAGCGTGAGGGGTGGAGCTGACAGTGCGAGGGGCGGGGCAGACAGTGCGTGGGTTGGAGCTGACAGCGTGAGGGGCGGTGCCAACACACACACATACCACTGTAGAAGGCAGTGGACACTATCACCCCTGACGTTTTGCGATTGTTCCTTATGTAGTTCTAGTCCTGCTGAGTGATAAACATCAAACTAAACTCCAAAGAGACTGATTCTAAAAAGGTAAAAGTGTTCCTCCCATTGAGCAAGCACAACTTTATCCTCTCTGATCAGGACTGGGTTGTTTCTATCAGCTGGGAGACACTGTTACCCATTAAATGGAGAAAAGGTTGTAACTATGTAACTATATAACTGATTTCACCACTAAACCACCATGTTTAGACTTCCTGAACATACTTACCATTACTGAGCCTTTGTATTCGTTGCTGATGATGATGGTAAGGTTGTAAACTTTGACCTGTAGCAGTTTGGGGAAGGAGACCTTATTGCTGCCACGAAATTCATTCTGCACCAGAACTTCAAACGGGACCAGGCCAGGATCACCGGAGCACACACCAGCCAGCTGGTACAGACAGGTTCCCTGGCAAAAACAGGATAGTTGACTTCATTATGAAGTCTTTATGAAGAATTACGCTTTAGCTTATTAACTTTGAGATATCTTCTAAACAGGAATGGGTCCAAGAGGCCTTCAGAAGGCCTCAGTACCCAAAAACCTTCATTGTTTCTTGAAATAGTATCACACAAATACACTTTACAAGACTGTCTACTATTATTTTAAGTATTAGACTACAATTAGATATCAATGGGTTGTCTGCAACTTTGTAGATGCTGGACCCAGAGATGTTCAAATGTCCAAGTCAAGTCTCAAGTCTTTGAGCTGCAATATTTATAAACAGTGACTCTAAATGTGGGATGTTTGAGCTGTAAATGTTGAGCTCTAAATGTTTAGAAGATATGCTAATTGGCC
>JBBJLR010050586.1:0-11756 GCA_037577145.1 Brachypetersius gabonensis
TGGCAAGTTTCCAACGGTCGGAACCTTGCCAGTATCTCAAATGGCCATGAAGGGGAAGCAGTGCCAAATGTTATGCCTGATGATGTTAGAATTGTATAGCTACCAGTACAATTAAAATGATTTCAAAGCGATATCTGAATACATATTTGTACTCAAACAATATGTATTAATACAACTTAATACAACATAATTAATACAACTTAATTATGTTAAGTTGTATGTGAATTCAGTAAAAAGCAATCAATAATTTTGCAGCGGTTATGGGACATATGTGCTGTCCAGTTTGATGCAGTTTAAACTGAAGTGCTGAGGACATAACCCCCAGACATGTCCAGATGTGGTATCAGCTGAGATGTTTAGATGTTTTCCACAGAACTTCTCGAGCTATGAGTCCTATAAAAGTGAGAAAATGGTATGATGGACCTCGCAGGGTTAACGAGCGTGACGCTGGCAATGGAGCTGCACAAAAGAGAGTGAATAAAATCTGTTCTCTGTGGCCATCGGGAGCTCTTTCAGATGAATTGTATTGAGCCCAGCCGGAGCCTTGAGACACTGCAGTCTTTAAATGAAACCTAATAATGTTCCCATATCAGTTCCGGCCTCGGCCTCCACGCCTGTGCACACACACATATACAGACACACACACGCACGCACACACAAACATGCACATTGGCCATGGAAAGCAATTATTTCGTGTCAAGGTTCTGGTCTGTTGTTATGATGTAGGTAGAGAATAGGAATAATACAAGAATAAAATAAAATACAAAGGTGGAGAGAGCTTTCAGCCTTGGCTAGATTAGCTAACAGGAAAGGATCGATGGATGGAGTGAGTGAGAGTGAGCGACTGAGAGATACAAATGAAGAAGAGACAATGCATCCAAACTCATCCGGGCTAATTTGAAGGAACAGTGATAAAAACTGAAATGGAATAAAAGTGAACAAAAGAGCAGAAGCCTTTTGGACACTTCAGTCCATGCTTGTGGACGAAAGTGAGTCACACAGGTACAGAAACTGCATAAGTAAATTATTGAACACCTGCACACTGAGTGCGTGAGGGTTATGATAGGATGCTTATTGGTGCTAATTGCTGATGCTAAACCTGCTCAAACCCCATCCAGTGTTTCATTAGACTTGTAGAGTGAACTTGTGTGTATGGTTTAGGACGCAGTGTGACTTATGCCTACTTTGTCATACTGTCCTAAATCACTGATCCATCTTTATGAAGAACTAGATGTGGTTTCCTATAATAACATTTTCCATAACCTCTCTGGATGTACTCAAACCACATCCAGCTCTTCACTAATGTGCAACACTTGTGCATGTGCTTTAGGACACAGCATGACTTATTGTGAGCTGTAAAAGGGAACTACTCTGAACTCAGAAAAAATGCGACGTTTGATTGCGTGTCACAGCTAACATAAGCTCCTTTTCTGAAGCTGGCAGAGTGAGTTGATGTCACAATGCTCACATAGAGACTCCCTCTCTGTATTGATTCGCAAGGTGACTCGTCCCTGCACCATCTCTACGTATACCTTCCTGAGCTGAATAAATGTAAAAAAAATTCTGACCTTTTAACACTCAGTACTTTGAGCTCCATTCAACTGAAGCAAAAAAGCTCTGGTGTTCTGGAGTTCAATAGTTCTGGGGTTTTGGTGTTTTACAGTTCTACAGTTCTGGTGCTCTTGTGTTCTTGAGTTCTAGGGTTCTGGTGTTCGGGTGTCAGTCTGGCTGTAATAAACCTATAAGTTCAAGTGTAAACGAGCCCTGTCCTCATCCAGGAGAACTTTGGACCCCTTCTCTGTATTCGACTTGATGCCTTGCACAGAAAAATGAAAGCAAAACCAAGAGGACGGTAAAGGCAGAGGATGAGGATGAAGAAGGATGAGGGATGAAGGATAGATATGAGGAATGAGGCATGAAGGATCAGCTCTGATGAAAAATGGATAAGTTTCCATTTGAGGAAGCAGCTGTAATAGTGTGTACTGCTGTCAGGCTTCAGGGTTTGAATCTCAGCTGTGCTTGTATTGTGCAAGTGGAGAATACAAATAACATAACGTAGCTGTGAAACAGGACACTGACAGTCAAAACCACATCCACCTTCACTGTCCGGCAAAGACAGGTTTTTATTTCTTCTTTCTTTCTTTCTTTCTTTCTTTCTTTCTTTCTTTCCATTTCTTTTTGATCCTCTTATTTATTTTTGCTGTTTTTTGTTTGTTTGATTGGTTTTTACTGTAGTGATGCATTGAATACATCCCATAGTCACACTTCTCTTTTTCTCTTTCTCTCTCATTTAAACCTTCGTGTGTGTGTGTGTGTGTGTTTGTGTGTATTCATACTGACACTGAAATGGGTTTGAATGAGTGATGTTCAGGCTGAATTTTTTTCACTGATATGAAGGTTTTTGTCGCATTTCAGAAGTGTATCGGTGGTTTTCTGCTCCAAAATCCTGAGCTCCAAGAATTATAATAAGAAACAACCGAGAAAGGAATAAATAGTAAATCTGTCATAGTACAGATTTGTGTCTCATTTGGATGCAAATTAGTCTGTGGGGTCCAGGGAGAGGGGCTTTGTTTGTGTTTTTGTTTTGTTTTGTTTACAGACATGAACAAATGAGCTGCACTTTGAGAAAACAACAGAGACCCTAAATACAAAACCCGAAACCACTGAGCTCCTGCAACTCCACACTGCTGCCACAGTAGAGCTTAGAAAACAATTTTGTCTACCAATACATAAATATTTACACAATTACAATCCCTTAGGATTATTTACCTGTTGTTTGCAGAACTGCTGAGATGTGTTCTCTGTGATTATTATGCATTTAAACAATATTTGAAAGCATCTTTTCATTTTGATCAAAACATTTTTTAGGGTGGCTCGTATTTATCAGGATATTCAGATTTTTCTGGGTTTTGGGAACAAGCTAGAATGAATAAAACTGCACCAGCAGATCAGCAGTGCTGAGTTTAATTAAATAATGTGTAGCTTTGTAGATGCTTTCTGTCCAATTTGCTCCTAGCAACCACCTGGGATACAGTGCATACAAAATAAAAACTTGTCTTTGATGTCCGTTGTTACTATGACTTCTGAGGGTTTTTTTTAAATCACAAAAACAGGCTGTTTTTTGTTTTTTTTTTAGTTTTTTCCCAACATATGGACCGTACAGATTGGGGGGGGGGGGGGGGGGCGGGCCCCACTTTAAAAAAACCCTTCTTTTAGATCAGAAAAGTGATGATATGGGCACTTTAATATCATGAAAGGATTGAAATATTCACTGATTTATTAATTGTCTGTAACTTCATAACCTTACTTGGGTCATGGATACAAGCGCAAGGCAGGGACTCACAGTACAGTACGGATATGGGTTTACCTTTACATTTTTTGAAAGAGTTAATGTATTAAGCTGAGTTTACAATGAAATTAAAGTATTTTGGAAGCATATTTGGGGGCATATTTAGGGTTTATGCTATGAATCTTTTGTACCCCAACCCAAATTCACGTTTTTTCACAATCCGTGGGTGCTTTTGGAACGCAACTCTCGCGAATGTCGTGAGATTATTGTACAGATATTCTGTCCATATTGTGCAGGACTAGCACTGACTAGCCTGGAACCAGTTCTGCCTACCCATTCTTACTCAGCCTTGTTGACAATATCCAGGATGATCAGCCCTGGGTTTGCATTTGAGCTCTGGAGCTGAACGAGGTCAGTCAATGACAGTGTTACATATACAGTAAGGTCAATGTGTTTGTTTTGATGAGGATCCTGGGGGCTACTGTTCACAGGACAATCAATCAATCAGTGCGGCTCCTCACAACCCAGCCAGGGTTTGTATTTTCCACACATGGGACATCCCACAAAACCACAGTGTGTATAAAAAAATGCTACACATATGGACATAATTCCACTCATATGCCAATGATGAGGTCAGGAACAGAAAAAGACAACAGGATGAGGGCCTAGATTCACACAGGATACCATCACCACACAAAACAGATCAATGGACATCAGATCATGTGACTTTCTGTTAAAAATCCACTGTCCTGCAGTCAGCAGTGATGACCAAAAATAAAGTCAATCAAGGGTCAATGCTGTCCAATAAACCTGGTCCAAAACTAGAACCGCTGCCCTCAAGAATAGCAATATACACCCATCAAGACACTCAACACACACAATCACATAACAACATACACCAACAAACACATGAACATACACCAGACATACCATTACAAAATAGGAACACACACTAGCGCACACCAACACAACACATATTAACACACATACAAATGCACACCAATGTGGACGTCAATGCACACTAACAGAATATGCTGAAGTTCACATACTGAGTATTATTACCCTTTTAGGTTTTATGTGTAAACATTAAACTGACATCTCTGTATGACTGTAAATCTGAAAATACATTTAAATGAATGTACAGTACAGGCCAGATGTTTAGTCACAATCTCATAGTTTTAAAAAATGGAACTGACAAGGTTTCAGTGTTTTATAGTATGTTGTACCACTTTATTTAGATACAAAGGCTCCAACTATTGGTTCTGAAGAGAAATATAAGGTCTGTCTAGTGACTGACATTTACTTTGTGCTGAAAAAACAAAAGTATCACTCCGTTCTCCAACATAACACTAGACCTTGTGGTTTATGTGTCACTGGATAAAATTTCATTCTTCAGTAGAATAATGATCTCAAGTGTTCTTCAAAACTGTGCCTAAATAGTCCAAAGAAAAGCCCATAGTTTAGAGAATGATGTATTGGCTTCCCCAGTGTCCAGATCTTTTTATCATTGAGCTGCAGGGATGAGCTTGACCCACAAGTTCCAAATGAGCTCCAACAAATGAGACAGAACTGCTTTTGTTGGTTAAATAGATGTTGGGAGGGTTTGGACATAAGTTTTTCTATTCTATATAACATTTCACAGTCATTAAGCTGCACTTACAGAACCAGTCAGGTACAAAATGTTTTTCTAA
This sequence comes from Brachypetersius gabonensis, assembly GCA_037577145.1. Taxonomy (NCBI): domain Eukaryota; kingdom Metazoa; phylum Chordata; class Actinopteri; order Characiformes; family Alestidae; genus Brachypetersius; species Brachypetersius gabonensis. Next base: position 4,981 of record JBBJLR010050586.1, read on the forward strand.
TATTTTGCTTTGAATCACATTGTTGGTGCAAAAATACTATTCTCTGCCTGTCAAACTGCCTTATCTTTGATACGGAATAGATTAAATGACCAACCACTCAGCATTCAGCACCACCAGTATACTGATCACAGCCTGATCATCTGGAATCATCAGCTCCTGTTTCTTCACTGGTTCAGGACTTCAATCACGCATAACAAAGCCATCAGCTTTGTTATGCGTGACTGCTTTAAAAGTTTTTAAAAGTCATTCAGGAAGCCTGTAGAACTGTTCCTCAAAACTACATTATAAATACAAGAAATTCTGGATATTTGGAAGTAAAATATGAAGAAATGGGGGTTGGCTCACGACATTTGCACAGTATGGTATATATCTGATGACTGTTTTTCTACACAGAGGAAAATGTGGAAAATAAATGAAAACCTTTATGAGTTTATGTTTCCAATTTGCTGACTGGAGCCTGACTACTGACTCACTACCAACCAGTGAGATGTTTTGAAATTGATATCCTGTGGTGTGAACACACTCATGGTGTGTGTTCATATGGAGCTGAACAGTTGACAGTAATTTATTACAAGAGCCGCTCAGCAGCGTCTCAACACAACAGATGACCCATAAACGTCGCCTGTAGTGAGGGGTGTAAATCTCTGACCCTACAGCTATTCAGATTATGATTTTTTTAGGATATTACTCAGTAGGATCAAAACTTCTCACATTATTTCCTGATTTGATTGTTTTGAGTGGTGTTTAAAATACACTGAATACACAAATATAATTAAAGGAGTTATTTAGACAGTATATATAGTTAACATGTACATGTTTTATTCATATTTGAAAATTGAGAATTATGAGAATTTTCTGAGACATTTTGAGAATTTTTGAGAAAATTGAAAGAATGGAGATCTGGAAATGAACAAATAATCTTATTTATTTTTACAATTAAAGTAATCACAATACTCCTCTTCATACCAGCCTGGTGAACTTCAGAGTTAACTTTGACGTCAGCAAAAACATGAAAGTAATAGGGCGTGCCTTCTCTCTGGTTTTCTTCTGGTTTGGTGTCGGGCAACTCTAGGTACTGTTATTCTTTTATTTTAGATTTAATTCACTGTAAATAGTTGTTTTGTTAATTATTTTTGGAACAGGCTCATTCCTGAAGATACAACTTCAATCTCACATAGCTTAGCATCATGCTAATGGGACTTTTAATAATATATATGATATATAAGCTATAAGAGCTGGTTGATTGTTGATACTGGTTCGGAAGAGAGTCTGCTGTCATTGCTCCTTTTGCCCTGACCTCAAGTGGGGTCACGAAAAATGGATTAAAATTAATAAAAAAAATTATGAAGCTGAACTGCCACCTTCAGGCTGGTGCATCATGATGCCTTTTGAAGCTCCACCCTCCAGCAGTAAAGAAGAGTCCTACCTTCACTCAGGCCCATGTTGATGCTCCAGTAGCTCTGCAGGCACTGGAGCTCCTTCTTCATCCCTCTTTTACAGCGGCAGTCATACAGAGAGCTGTCCTGCAGAACCTCCATGGCTGCCTGGCACTCCTTATTAGCCAACATGGTGTTCCAGTCCTTGCCCACCAGACACTGGCGCATGATACGGTAACGGGGGCTGCACTGAGGGTTCTGGTTACACACCTCACTGGCCTTCACGCAGTCCATCCAGTCCTGAGGCCTCGACACCGCCAGAGCAGAGGAACTGGACACGCTGAACACCAGCTCATCTGAACAAGGGTGAGAGAAGAGAGAGGAGGAGAAGAGAAGAGATGAATGACAAGAAAAAACGGAGAGAAAAGAAAAAACAATAAGAGACGAGACAAAAGGCAAAATGAGAAGAGAAGAGAAAAAAACAGATGAGAGGAGAAGAAAAAAGAAGGGGGGAGAAAAATAAGTGGTAAAAGAGATAAAATGAGACGAGAAGAGAAGAGACGAGAAGCGAAGGGATGAGGAAAATGAGAGATGACATGCAGAAGTGAAGAATAATTAATATTCACAATCTAGCCTGACCAGTATCGCTTAATGTATAGCTTTATACAAGATTATACATAAGTGTATGAATAATTGAGTGGCTTTTAGAGGCTGGCTGCTGGTTTTATTCACCACTTTAAACAATCCTGACTCTGTATGTTTTACCAAACCAATGCTGCATCACTCCACTTACATCTTCACCACAAGCTATCACCCTGGACCTCACAGGTCCACCATACAGATAGGTATAAAGCATGAAAAGCAAGAAAAGAACAAAAAAAGACACAACTGCTCATTATAAAGCCTCCAGAATGCTCCAGTGATTCTTCCCACTTCAGGACCTTGTACTGCAGGCTGGAGTGAGAGAGAAATGAGTCACTGCAGTTACTTAATAAACATCCAAGACATATGGCACACATAGAATGGCCATTGGGACTATTCGTAAACAACTAATGTAAATAAATATGAAGAAAAGGTGTGGATTCATAGACATGAAAGATTCTGATGCCACATATGAACAACATTAGCACTTCTTTGCAGACTTTTATATCTTTTCCACCAGCCAGAAATGGGTTGAGAGTTCCATTTTGGCTTGTTCAACAAATATTGAAGTATTTAGAGAATTTAGACCAAAATGAAATTGGTTCGGAATCTGAAAAATGGTTCCCAAATGGAACCAAAAGATGTTTTTTACAGAACAAAGTCTGCCAACATTGTTGGATGAAGAACACTACAATCGAAAAAGCAATGGAAAAGAAGAAGGGATGGTCCAGTGATCCACCAAGGAAGCAAAAGGCACTTTCAGACTGAACAGTTCTAAGGTCTAGAGACTCGATGTGAGGAGCTACCTACTTTTAAGACTAAATACCGTCAAGGGCTTTATCTGTTGCATTTGCATTAGGAGCCCTCAAGGGATGTAAACTAGCCAGCGGTTTGTATAGTAACAACATACAACAAGAAGTTGGAGGATCTTGTGACTGAACCTGTGTGGATGAAGTTCACATGGAAACATGGGAATCTTCTTAGTGAAGATGGCACTAAGGCTTGAAGACTGTCGCATGGCGTCTATTCCTTTTGGTCAACTGTACTCATTCCCCCACATTATGAGGATACCTCTGGTGGGCTCACAATTTGAAATAAATCCAGTGGGATTTGATTCACGAGGTTGTGAAGCTCCTTAATCTATTTTAGAAACCAGAATTGAGTTGTTTCGGCACTTTCCTTGAATGGTCATCTTCCCTTCTTTCTCAGCTGATGAAATGTTCTCCACCATGTTCTCCACCATGTCCTCACCCCATTCATGACTCCTTCAATGGATTGTGATGCTCCAGCAGCCCCAGATCATGATGTTCCCACCTTCTTACTACACTGTCTGAGTGGTGTACTGGGAATCAGAATATGATGAGCTCAGATCTGTTTCTGACCAGGGTTTGGGGTGCCACAGCAGCTCTGATTGGTCTAAAAAGTTTAAACACATCTTTAGCAGAGAAGATAAGGGTGTGGTGCAGTAATGGAAATGATTGCAGTGCAGTTCTCTGTGTATCTGTTGATCCTGCTCTTTACAGGTCACCTTGCAGCTTCTCTCTCACCTTCCTTATTATCCGTCTGAGAGAAATTGTACATGGTGGTCCTGCAAAGGACTGATTAGTTGTGAACTAGAGGTGGGAATAAGAGTGTAATATCTTTGTACTCCAAGAAACTTTCGAAGTAAATATGTCATGAATTAATGTAACTGAGTCAGCAACCACACAGTTGTTATTAAGTATTATTTTTATTATTCTTTTTAGAGCCAAAATAAGCGCTGCTTCTCTTCAGAGTTCATTCTGATTTTCGCAACCACTCCAACATCAAAACATCAATTAAAATCTGGTGTAGTGCGCTTGTATAAAACTTTGTGATTGGTTAAACAGAGGCTGAGTACTGTTCAATTAAAAACTGGTAGAGCGACCTGTGAAACATATTGGGAGAGAGAGAAAATTGTTGAGACGGTGGAGAGATAGTCGCTAACATCATGTGTATGGATGCTGGGGACTGAGAAACTGAGTTGGTCAGTGTTACAATAGACCTAGAAATGCATGTTGAACCCACATTGCGAAGTAATTCATCATGGTAACAATAAATATTGTCATGCAGCCTAGCTCTACCTTCCACTCGTATATTATGAAATCAGTTGTGCTGACAGAGATCTTTACGGTTCTATGGAGCTCTGGAGCTCATTTTCCATCCCAGAGTTGTTTTATGATGTCGTTCCTGAGAACTTAAGGCAGCTTTAGGAAGCATCTTCACCATGATCTCCACATGTTGCATAAAATCTTTCCAACTAACAGCAGATGCAGAATTTTCACACAAATTTTTGTCACACAATTCATTTATAGAACTTAGCTGTTGATATTTGTAAACTTTTTCACACATCTTTGCTGACGGAACAAAACCTTATATTGTCACGTCTGGTGCTCGGGGAAGTGAGACAAGGCACGAGTGCAGGTTCCATTAGATGGTTAGACACACAATCAAAACCAAAAAGACACAATGGCCTGTCAAAAGCACATTTAACAGAAGACACATACGGAGCAGGAATCGTGAGGGTAATGGTGAGGGTTAACCCGCAACAAAGACAAGAACTCAAAGAATTTAAATACCAAACCCACTGAAACAAAAACCAATACAAGACAGCTGACCCAGTGACTACAGACACAACAAACTCCCAGAATCAAAATAAAAGTCCACATAACAAAACAAAATAGCGGCCTCTACCGAGACGTTACACATATCGCCAAAATAAAAGTTTTACATGAAAAGTTTAAAAGACAGAAGGCTTTGACAATATGTGAATTATAATGTGGAGCCTTGTCAGTTTAATTCATAAGACGTATTTTTGTTTGTGATTAAAAATGCAAACACACATACACACACACATACACACCCCTATGTATTAAATACCCAACAAAAATGTATGAATACTTGTTTCCCCCTCACTGGTTCCCGCATACAGATCTCGTTGTGTATTTGTGTGTATGTGTGTGTGTGTGTGTGTGTGTGTGTGTGTGTGTGTGTGTGTGTGTGTGTGTGTGTGTGTGGTGCCAATAAAAGTTTATCAGGTACATCAAGTTCAGAGAAGTAATCCCCCGCAAACAGTAGTAGCACACACTGTGCATCAACAGACAGGCTTTAGATTCACTGTACACAAGTGAGGAGATGTTTCTGATAAAGTGGCTAGATAAGATTTGAGGAGATAAAGCTAAAGCTTGTGAACACAACCTCGTTATCACTACTGTTAGAGCTACATCAGTTCCGCTTGCGTCGGTAATCACAGATAAAGGAATTCATGATGTTCATCACAAAAGATCTGATTCATAAAACCAATGTCTGGGTGTCTCCAAACACTGGGTTTATAGCAACCATGCAGTCATACTTTGCATTTTCTAATGGAAATGCATCTTCTACGTGAGTTAGTTGAATACTGGGTTTCCTTCACTAAGACAGTTAAACAGGACAGGTTTTGTGTTTCACAAGGAAACAATAATTGGTCAATTTCACAATAGGCCTAGAAATGCCTACTGAGGCCACAAAGTGAGGTAATTTATCATGATACTGTCATTTAGCCTAGTTCTACACTCCACTTTGTTGAAAACACCCACCTTGTGCTCCCATTCACTGGTTTATTTATTGGAAACACTCACCCTTGTGTTCCACTCACTGGCCATTTATTTAGGAACACCTTATAGCTCCTCTATGCAGGTGTACAGTTTATCAGCCCCACCAGTTCCTGACCAAAGTGCAGCTATTGACCAGATATTCTTTGGGTGGTGGATCGTTCTCAGCACTATAGTGATACAGATCTAGTTGAGCGTGTGCGTGTGTGTGTGTGTGTGTTTGTGTGTATGGGAGGAGGTAAGTGTAAATGGGAGTTTATCGTCAAGTTTACATTGGTTCACCACCCAAAAACATCTAGCCAAAGGTGACTCAGTGAAAGTCTAGAGGAGCAACACACACCGTGCATCAACAGACAGGCTTCATTTTCACTGCACACCATCAAGCAGCCGGGTAAGATTTGAAGAGTTAAAGCCAAAGCTTGTTAACACAACCTCATTAACACGTCTGTTAGAGCCGCATCAGTTCAGCTTGTGTATCAAATTGTCGTTAATCACAGTTAAAGAAGTTCCTGACATCCAACACAAGGGCATCGCATGTGAGGAAGCCATTCTGAGCAATTAAGAAGCACTGATATCTCGCCAGTGAGTCAGGCGGCGACGAGAGTGCCATTTAAGAGGCAGGGAGCCAGCAGCAAAGTGCAGCTCGGTCGGGGCGGGGATCATTTTTATGACTCAGATCGCTGATGACAGGCCACCGGACACAATGCCCACGATGCCAAATTCATCAGAACCACAGAACAATCACCACCACCATGACTCAGTCCAGACGACGTAATCGACTTGTGGCACAACACCAGTCCATCAGCTCTCTGGACCACTGGCTCTGGCCAGTTTTCGAGTTTTTCTCACGCTGGTGTGAATGGGCCTCTGTTCCGCAGCCCTGGATACTCAGAGTTCTGCTCTTTCTGTTCACTGATGCTGGGATGTTCTGGGGTAAACAGGAGGTGCTCAGTTTCTTCATCAGAGGGCTCTCAGGCAGCACAGAGGCAGTGGAGGGGAGTGAGGCACTACTGACACCTACAGGTCAGAGGCAAAATGATGAGAGAACTGCCTTCACTTTTTCAAACTCAGTGTAAGCAGAAAGAACTAGAAGAACAGAACAGATACAGATAATTTTTTTAAAATATAAATTACAATTGTATATATA